>CM076572.1:960600766-960895766 GCA_034641835.2 Pinus albicaulis
CTAAAAATATCATGTGTGGGCCCCACCTAGTTTAGGTGATTATTTTTCACTAGGATCAAGGAATGATGTTTCCGGATGCCACTTTCACTGTTTCTTATTGCAATCTTCAAAACTCCCTCTCAACAAGAAAGGACTATCTTTGCATGCACCCCAAAACTCCATGCATCTGCCCTGCAATACTTGCATGCAACACTTCCAAAACTAAATAGCCTCCAAAATACTGAATTAGTATAATTCATATGTCATCAAAGTCTCATGACTTCTCCTTAGCTATTGCACATGTCTTTAGGAACCACTGCGTTGTTGAAATCTTCTCCCATGCACTCTGCACTTGTTGTCAACTCTGATCCGTGCTCCAGTATCCGACACTGTCACTTTGATATAACTACATCAATCCAACTGATCATGCTACTGCTTCTCTGTGGGTGCCTCGTAGCCAGGTTCAATTCATGAGATCCACAAAATCTCAATGAATCCTACCCAAAAATCTCTTCTTCAGATTACTCATGCACGTCGCCCCACCTCTTACCTAGTGGTATAGCTACATGCACTCCCTCTTCCCATCTGGCACGAAATTTCTCTGCATGAGTGGTTTCTCCCACTCCATGATCATCATCTTGTGGCTGCTCCACATTCTAAGATTCACTCTTACCTGCATGCAAATCCTGCTCCCTCTCAAGCTTCAATTACATGTCTTTCTCACACTTCCCAACAGTAGGAAGCTCTGTATAAATCCCATCTACTTAAAGTCTATAGAGATTCTTAACTCGAATCCCAACCTTCTTGGCTTTCCCTATTTATTTGTGTCACAGGAAAAATTTTCCTTCACTAAAGACAACATCATAGCCTCTATCCTCTAACATTGCGACTGAGATTAAATTCTTCTTTAAACTAGGAACATGCACAACATCTTTTAAATGAAAGAGTTTACCTAACACCCTCTGAAAGGTAATGGTACCAATGATGGTCACACTGTATCGTCCACCATCGCCCAACTCAACATGCATCTGGAGATCTTTCTCCACCAAGTCATTGAACAATTTCTCATCTTCTATCATGTGAAAAGAAGCACCACTATCAAAGTACCACCCTGATCCCAATGCACTAGACACCATGCATGTGATCAATGAGAATTCAAGCTCAAATTTCGAGGAAAGGGCCTCACTAGTTGCAGCTCCAGCATCCATCTTGTTCTTCGTCTTATGTGGATAATTTTTGGCAATATGTCCATACTCATGACAGTGAAAACACTTCACTTTGGACATGTTGTGCTCCTTTTCATCTTCACCAGCCTCATATTTTGAATGGAATTTATTCCCCTTCTTCTTCTTCACCTTGGAATCAAAGCAAAACCCTATTCATCATCATGATTTGATGAAGAGCCATCCCTAGTGGTCCGCCTTATCTCCTCCTGCACTAGATCCAACCACAGTCGCTCCCAATCCAGCAATTTCTCCCGTCCACTGACAGAGTCTTGATAACTGTGCCAAATCTTCAAAAGCCCAAGGAGAGCCAAGCTCACCAATTCATCATCCGCAACACTGAATCCTAAACTCCCAAGCTCATCCCTACATTGGAAAAACTTTGTCAAGTATATTGGAATATTTTCGTTCTTCTCCATCTTGATTTTTCTGAGTTTATCCTTCAGCACCAATTTCCTATGGTCGCTGCTGCTTTGGAAAAGATCTGTCAAAGCCTTCCACATTGAAAATGGAGTGGCTTTCCCATGAATTCTTGACACAATATGGTCTTTCGCACCTTCCAATAGAATCCTCCTCTCCCTTGCTACTTTATTTTCCATGCGTCAAGTACTGCAGCATCTGCCGAAGTGGGCTTAGGAACACCACTATCGATGAACTCCTTCAAGCCATTATCTTCAAGAATTTCCTCCATCCTATCCTTCCATGCAATTTATTTTGAGCTGCCCTCGAGTGCATACTCTAACCGCAAACCATTGAAAGCCATTTCGATGTTTACTCAATTGTCGCACCAAGAAATTCTTGCATCAATTTCGAATTGTTTCCACCAACAAAAAACTCAGCTTTTGCTTCAATATTGAAATCTTTTCTGCTCCAGTATCATGTAGAAATTTATAAACACAACAATTTATTTCCGGATTCTCTTGATCTAACAATTTAATCTTATGTTAAATACAAAATCCTTCCAATTAATTCTTTGCAGAAATTAAATCACCAATTGCAAAACACATATGAAGCAAAATCAATCACACATAACAAGATGTTTTACCAGGAAAGCTTAAAGCTAAAAACCCCAAATATCATATATTATGTATATCAATGGAACATGTAACAATATCATACAAAGATCAGCTCATAGAGCTCTTAGTACAATATAAAATCGTCACACACTGTCATGCAGAAATTTGCATATCTATGCACCAATTTCTTACCTCCTGACAGCCTGCCTCCACTGCGCAATCCCTGCTGACAAAGACCCCTAAATGAATTCGACCTTACCTTGCCTTTACTGTGAAATCCTCATAAGAATCTCCAATGTGTGTGTAGATGCATTGAATGCATCACTATAGTCACAACTGATATTCCATCTCACCCTTTCACCTATCTCTCCACTAGATCTCCACTAGATCTGACATGCAAGTAGTTAACTACTATATTTCTTCAGTTGCAAGTAAGACAGTACTTGTGAATTAATTAAATAATTATTCACTCATATTTTACTAGTGTATGTTCAGTTACAACTAGCACAATTGAGTTTAACTCACTGAACTGAGTTAAACTAAATAACAACTTACATAACTACTCTTCCAACTCTGTTACAACTTGCCACAATCAGTTATAACGAATTCCTCCATGCATGAGTCACCAACCTCCCTAGGAATTGTGTAATTCCTTACACCCACTGATGTGCCACATCTATTCACTAAAATATAGTGCTCCAAGAGAATAAGTTACTATTTATTGTCTAATTATTATTAAGGGCTAATAATAATCGACATGCATTCTATTTTTAGATTAGAGATTTATAAATAGAATTTGCCCATCTTCTAAAAATATAAATTCATCCAAAGATAGAATATTCTCAACCATCTAGAATCAACATCCTGCTAATTTTAGAATATTCTCACCATTCTAAAAATAGACATACACCTAAAAATAGTCTGTGTGGGCCCCCCCTAGTTTAGGTGATTATTTTTCACTAGGATCAAGGAATGATGTTTCTGGATGCCACTTTCACTATTTCTTGTTGAAATCTTCAAAAAATACCATGGGAAAAGTTGCAGAACTCCTTACGGAGTACCAGGAACTATTTCCTACAAAATTCTTGGAACTCAAAGGGATTACAGGGGACCTAGGGGTCATGCGCATCATTTTAAAACCATATGTGTGCCCTGTGAACCAGCGCCATTATCAGTTAAACCCCAAGTACAAACAAAAGGTCAAGGAATAAATCGATAAAATACTCGCCGCAAGTATCATCGAACCAGTCGAACAGTCAGATTAGGTAATTCCTATGGTGGTTCAGAAGAAAAAGGCTAGGGGAGAGATACAGATCTGTGTTGACCTGCGAAATTGAATGATGCCTGTGTACATGATCCCTTTCCTATGTCATTCTCAGATGAAATCCTTGATAGCATGGGGGAACAGAAAGCATACTCATTCACGGACGGGTTCTCGGGCTACCATAAGATCAGGATCACACCTGAAGATCGCAGTAAAACTACATTTTCCGCTGAATGGGGATATTTTCAGTACACTTTCATGTCGTTTGGGCTCAAGAATGCCCTTACCATATTTTCATGGGTAGTGGTCGCAGTATTCAAGGATTTCATCCACAAGTTTTTGGAGGTATATTTTGATGACTGGACCATCTTAGGGTTGGTAAAGAAGCACATATCAAACTTGCGCATGATGTTGGATGCCTATAGAAAGCACCAGATTTCCCTGAATATCAAGAAGTGCATATTTTGCGTACTCTTCGGGATCTTGCTCAGTCACATAGTCTGTCGTCAAGGATTGATGGTTGACCCCACCAAAATACCAGTTATCATCAACCTGGCACTACCTTCAACTGAGAAATAGCTATGCTCTATCCTCAAACATACAGGCTACTACAGGAAGTTCATTCAAGAGTACGCGTTGATCAAAACACCTATGGAAAATTTGCAAAAGAAGGACGTTTCATTTTTTTGGGATGAAGAGTGTCAGAAGAGCTTCGAACTACTCAAGGAAAATATGGTTTCTATGCCTATCCTCATATGTCCTAACTAGGCAAAGGTTTTCCATGTTCATGTAGATGTGTTAGGGATCGCCTTGGGAGCTGTCCTTACACAGCTTGGAGATGGATACATTGACCATCCATTTGCGTTTTCTAGTAGGAAAATTTATGGTGTGGAGTGCAACTAATCCACTAATTAACGTGAGGGGTTGGCCATGGTATATGCCCTACGAAAATAATGGCATTATCTATTAGGAGGGCACTTCAAGATGTTTACAGATCACTCGACTTTGAAGTACCTAGTGAATAAGCCTATGTTGGGGGGGGGGGGGAATCTGCCGATGGCTACTACTATTTCAAGAATATGACTTTGAGATCATCGTGAAGATGGGGAAGTTGAATGCTGTGTTGAACCACTTATCCCGAATCGAGAGTGGTCAGGAACCAACTAACCTAGAAGAAGGACTTCCCAATGCGCAGTTGTTCGTGATTAATGTGGTTGATGCACACTTTGTTGACATCATTCACTTCTTGAATATGGGGATGGTGCCTGCAGAGTATTCGATACAACAGAAGAAAGAGTTAGTAACCTGCACAGCATATTTTACCATCATCGCAGGCCATCTGTATAAGCTAGGAGCAGACGAGGTGTTGTGAAGATACGTGTTGGAGCATGAAAGGCACGCCATCTTATAAGAAGCCCATGGGGGCATAGTAGGAGGTCACTACGTAGGAAAAGAAACGACATAGAAGATTTTAAGAGCTAGACTATGGTGGCCCACACTGCATAGTGACTCTCACGACTATTTCAAATCCTGTGACACTTGCCAAATGACAAGAAGACTGTCGTGCAGAGACAAAATGCCGCTTCAGTCGCAGGTGGCCCTGCAAGAATTTGAAAAATGGGCCATAGACTTTGTGGGGACCATCAACCCTCCAGGAAAGAAGACCAGTGCGTGCTACATCATCACTGCAACTGATTATGTAACTAGATGGGCCAAAGCATAAGCTCTGAAGGATTGCACTGCATATAATTCTACGCACTTCATTTTTGAACATATTCTGACCAGGTTTGGCTATCTGAAGATCCTAATGAGCGATATAGCTATGAATTTTGTTAATGAAACAATATAGGCCTTGACTGAATAATTTCAGATCCACCGCGCGAAAAGCACCCCGTATCATCCACAGGAAAATGGAGTTGTAGAAGCTTTTAATAAAATTTTGGACCAGGCACTGACTAAGGTCTGTAATGTCAATCGCAGCGACTTGGACGTGCACATCCCATTAGTCCTTTGGACCTGTCGAACCATCTGCAAGAGCTGACTAGGAAAACACCATTTTGAATGGTTTATGGCAAGGAGGCCACTATGCCCATGGAGTATATTGATCCTAGCCTACAAATCACAGCCTTTACCAACATGGCAGAGCCTGATATCATGAAGAAGCGGTTAGTGCAGCTTGTAGCCCTGGAGGAAGATCGTTTCATTTCTAACTTCCATCAGCAAGTTCAGAAGGCCCGGGATAAGGCATGGCATGATCGACATATTCGGAGAAAGACATTTGCAGCCAGTTTTCAAAACACTCAGGGAAGTTCCGTCAACACTAGCTAGGCCCCTATATGGTAATAGAAATTACTAACAGAGGAGCAATCCAGTTATCCACCTTGCGCGGTGATATGGTACTAGGATATGTCAATGGCAGCTGGCTCAAACCATACTGGATCAAATGACTATATGGTCGGAGTAGTTGTATGGGGTGAAATACGTGCAGGCAAGAGGAAAAACACAGGCAGGACAATGGTACGCGTAGGTATGAATCGCAAGTCTGGAAGCACGGAGAGGTGTTCTGGGAGCGTAGGGGTGCGCTCAGAGCACAGGAGGTTCATTAGAAGCATAGGGGCAATCTACAGCTGCGAAAACTAGCCATTGGAACAGTAAAACTACGTAAAAATAAAATTTTACCGTTGAAAGGAGCATGCGACCGGTAATTAATGAGGTGATTTCCAAATATTTTTTACCATTTACTTGATGGTAAGTTTATAATAAGCCTCCCCCAACCATTGGTTGATCTACAAGGCTATAAAAGCAAAAGGATAGCTCAGAAGAGGGTTCTGTGTATCTTGAATAGTTTGTGCTTTGCGAGATTCTATGAATATTGTGCTTTGTTCATGTCTGAGCGTGCTTCCCCCCTCTGATAGTAGCCACCCTGAGTTAATTTTTTGTGCAAGAATGGATGTGACTAATCCCGTTGAATCTTCCCATACTGTGGCCTTGACAGAAAAAGAACCTAAGGAAGTACTAGAAGTCAACCCTAAAGTTGAGGAGGTTATGTCCACACCAAGCAAGGGAAAGCAGAAGAGGAAGGGAAAAGGCCAGGAGCAAGGGCCAGGGAAACCTGAAAAGTGGGTAGGGGTGAAGCCGTGTACTTCCCCTCGGAACGTGAAATCCCCATGAATGGTGCCACAGGTGCGTTTTCCCAATCCATTAAAGAGACCTCTGTCTGCTCATGAAGAGGCCCAGATCGTTGAACCAATAAGCTGGCTGCCACCCTATGTGCGGCCTCACAAGGCATCGGTGTGCATGCCAAAGAATCTTGATGGGATGTGCACCTATATGTAGATGCCCTTTATTCCGGGCAAGGTCCCCATCATTGGAGACTTCTTTGGCAAGCTCCACATGGTCAAGTTCGACGATCATCACCTAGAAAACCTGGAGGCCTTCCTCGAGCTGGTACAGAAATTGTATCTGGAGAGGGTATTGCAGGATGATGTACTGAAGGTAGTCCCTATGTTGTGGGCAAGTGGATTGGTTGGTTCCAGGTTATTAAACTTGCTGCGGATAACTCATTTCGGCCACTATAATATCACTGATACAATTGTGCGACAGTTTCTCTCTCTAGTCCATGACGGCTGCTTATGGATTCAGGACCACATTCCCATAGACACAACACTCATTCATCATATCACTAGTCTTCCCATGAAAGGGTTGAATCCCATGGAACGTGTCAGGAAGAAATATGAACAACCGATCGCTGATAAGGTGCGTGAGGATTATCACGTTGAAAGGAACACTAGGGGGTTCATGATCAGCACTATCAGTGACTACGGTGTGCACATGGTCACCTTGTTGTTAACATGAAAGATGATGTGCAAGTGCCAGGTTGCCACAGTCCCTGCATATGTAATCCAGTTGGTCGGTCGCTGCGAAAAGGGGGTCTACTTCAACTAGCCCCAGTTCCTATGCACTAAATTTCTTAAGAACATGCGCGAAGCCCAGGATCATGGAAGGGCCTTCTGTTACTCCTGGTTGCTGCTCCTCGTTGCATTGGTCACATGGGAAGCCCAAGAAGAATAGGTCCTCCCTGAGCTAGAGCTAGGTATGTGCAAAGGGGAACAGTATGCAAATCTGTGGGATTCCAGGGATGAAAATTGAATTGAAGATAATAAGGTATTCTGGGTCCTATTTCAGATCAAGCTCGCAGCTGTCATTCACTCCCAGCCACACTTGTCACCAGCATTAATGACAATTACAATAGCATCATAGAATTTCAAGTAACAATGCACAATGTACAGATCAGGGGCCGCAAGGATCTCGCATGGGTATCACTCCTGTATATGGTCGCTAAAGAGGAGGTGGATCGCCTTATTGCTACTTGGCCTCCACATTGGAAATTAGGCTTCAAATCAGGTACGTAGGACATTGTAGGTATAAGCACCACAAAGGTCACCCTACCCACCACCACCAAAGAGACTGGAGGATAGGGCAAGAGTACTGGGAAGGGAGTGAACCCAGAATCACAGAAGGAAGGACAGGGCAAGAGTACTAGGAAGGGAGTGGACCCAAAATCATAGAAGGAATGACAGGGTAAGAGTACTCAGAAGGGAGTGGACCCGAAATCGCAGAAGGATTCACAGCAAGATCTGGGTGCAAAGGGTATGGATGCAAGAGGTGTTGACTCCCCTCGAGGTATGAAATGGACTGGTGACGCTGTTAAAGGACCAAGAAATAAGCAACGAGCTCAATGGATAGAATGAGACACAGGAGTTACTCTGATATAAGGGGACCTGGAGCAGATCGCAGATGTAGTCACCCTCGCCACAAAAGAAAAATGGATAGCTCTAGAAGAGCAGCAGAAGGCCACGGTTGATACACTCCAGGCTGAGCTCCGGGCTTTGTAGCTCAAAACTGACACCCTGCAAACAAGTATGATTCAGGCAAGGCCAGCCCCAACAACAAGCAGTATGTTTATCATTACAATGGAAAGCCATGTTTCCCCTATACTAGGCATAGCCCTCATGCTAAGCCCACCCGACTTAGGCACGCAAGTCCAGGCCTACGCTAAGGTACAGTTGGATTTAGCCTGACTACCACATGAACCATTGCAGGTCCTCCACACATCCATTTTCAAAGAAATTAAACACAGAGACCATCGGGTGCACCAGCAGCTCAGTACCACTGAGCAAACGATTATGGAGAAGACCGCTGAAGTGACCCAGGAACAAGCTTCATACACCCTCGCTACCACGCAGCAGACAGAGTTGGAACGCCTAATCAGTAGGCTCTCCGCATATTTCACTAAGGATATCCCAGCTTCTGCCACCCCCCAGGCCAAGATTAAGGGGCTTGTTGTAGCACTAAAGGCTTCAAGGATCGAGATTAAGGCTGTCAAGACAGAGATGGAATAGCATATTGCAGCTTTACAGGCCAAGTTGCAGCCAGAAACTCCACCTGAGGTAAGAGCCCAATGAGTCACACTAGTAACCGAGGCCACCAATACTATCACAGCTCAGATTTCTCAGGGCGTGGCATTGTTGGAGACAGTTATGTAGCTGTGTTCTAATGTGCAGCGTGACCCCCTCCTATGAGATTTTACTCAAGAACTACGCCAGAAGGAGGAATAGTTTGAACAGCTCGAGACTACTATGTCATCCTTGATCCCCGCTCAGTTCTTGGCACAACTGCGTACCAGTCACCAATTCAGAGATTACATTGAAGAGCTCCACCATAAAAATAAGGTTCTCACCGACCACCTCAAGCCTTGGGCCGATGAAGCCCTCAAGCTCTCTCAGGACATCAATATCGCAGTTAAGCAGTTGAACCAGACTTTGGAGAGCGTCACTACTGCTACAGAAGGTCCAACTTTGCAAAATTTGGTGGAGATTACTTAGAATGTTGCTGCATAGAGCGAAGGAGTGTTGCCCCTGCTATTTGATGCGATCAAGCAGCTTCAGGCAAAGATGAAGACCCCACGGCCGCAGTGACTCGGGACGAGTCACAAGATTGTGTTGGGGGGCTCTTGGAACAAGGTTCCCTAACCTAAATTTTTGTATAATTTTGTAATATTCGGTCTTGTGTAGGGGTTTTGGGGTGGGTCAAAGCCCCTAATGTTTTGTAATGGGTTAAAGGGTAGCTCTATGGTCCGCAAACCGCGGTTTTTGGACCATAGGATAGCGAAGGCTACGACATTATAAATAGATAGATAGTTGGGTCTAGTAGGGAAGGAAGTTGATAGATTGATGCTACGTGTGAACTATTATGATCTGTTGGTTTGTTTTGGGTAAGCACTCTTGTTGGCTGTGTGCGCGGAGATCCTCAATCCTACTATGTGTGGACCCCGTTAGGCCGTGTGTGCGGGTTGTGTTTTGGTTGTAAGTGGATCTTTAATATTAATGAATGTGAAGTATCATTGAAGTATCTGTGTGTTATCTAAATTGGTTATGTTTACTGCTGAAGCAGATCTGTTATACTTATTTAAGTAGAAAATGTATCTGTTTTCTGGAATTGGCATAAGTAGATATGTATTTGGCTACGATTATAGTGCTCTGTGATGGTATTTGGTAATGAGCATGTGGATTCAAATGTAATTATTAGATATGATAGCCTTTTTATTTTTATATTGTTAAAAGAGTTGTGAATAGACTCATTCTGTGCAAACCTAGTAAGTTATAACACAGATCTGCCTTGAATTACCTTCTGTCTCTCAAGGTGTGGAAACCTGGTTCTAGCACCTTCCCATACTACTTCGGGTGAGACCTTGGCCTGTGCAAGTAGGTCATTGTCGAAAGAGCCAGTAGTATAGGGGTTTGTTGGCAAACCTTAACCTCCAAACCTAGGTCAGGACCCCTCAAGACAACACACTCATTACCGGTCTAAAAATTTTGAAAAAATTGGGAGCTAGAATAATTGCATTCTATGGTGATTCATAGGTGGTAATTAAACAAATCAAAGGTGAGTATCAAGATAATCACCCAAGGATGATGCAATATAGGAATGCATCACTTGAAATTTTGAGAATGTTTTCGTAATATACACTTAAAGTAGTGCCAAGGTTGCAAAATTTGATGGCTAATTCATTAGCCACTACTGCAAGTAATTTCAGATCTACAATTTTTTCAAATAAAAAATTTGAGATTCATATAAAGCATAGACCCGCCATTCCTAATAACTTGAAATTTTTGTGAGTATTCTGGGACGATAAACAAGTGAACAATTTCCTTCAAAGTGAAGGTGAGTTTGAGAACTGTTCTATGGATGAAGTGTACGACAAGGATGACCAAGTCATTGAGGCAGATCAGATTGACATACTTCAGCCCAAGGACAATAACATTCCAAAGGGTCTCATACCTTTGGAAGAATTATTTGATCAAGATGACGTGGCAAGAAAACCTACTTTTTTCCCCACAAAAAACAGCGTAGAAGATGTTAATATTGGAACAGCGGAGCATCCAAAGTTTATTAAGATTTCAAAATATTTGCCTCCAAAGGTAAAGCCTAAATATTTTGATTTGTTTACTGGTTTTTCTGACATGTTTTCTTGGGATTACTTAGATCTAAAGGTGTATGATAAAGATATCATTTAATACACTATCCCGATAAATCTAGACCAAAATCCTTTTAGGCAGAAGCTCGGGAGAATAAACCCAAAGTTGTTTCCATCCATTGAGAATGAGGTAAACAAGCTCTATAAGGCAGGAATTATTGTTCCAGTCATATTTTCTGATTGGATCTCTAATTTGGTTCCAGTGCGGAAGAAGACCGGTGAAATCCGACTATGTATAGATTTCAGAAATCTAAACAAAGTGTTGCTGAAAGACAATTAACCGTTGTGCGAAATGAACATACTTTAGCGAGTTTTAGGAGCCATCAGGATGTCATTATTGGATGGTTACTCAGGGTACAATTAGATCCTTGTGCATGAATATGGTCAGGATAAGACAGCATTCACTACACCGTGGGGTACGTTTAAATATGCCAATATGTCGTTCGGTTTGAAGAATGTCGAGGACACTTTCCAACATGCCATGGACATAGCTTTTGATATAGAGAAAGAAGTCTTCCTTGTTGTTTATTTAAATGGTTTGACTGTTTATTCAAATTCAGATGATGAGAATTTACACCATTTGAGAGTTGTATTCCAGCGATGTAGAAAATTTGGGATATCCCTAAATCCTAAAAAGTGCATGTTTTCTATAGAAGAAGGAAATTTTTTGGGTCACATCATTTCAAAAGATTGGATCTGGATAGATCCTTCTAGAGTTGAAGCGATACAGCAAATTTATTTCCCTCGTAATAAGAAATAAGTTCAAGCATTCAATGGTAGGATGAATTTCCTACGTAGGTTTTGTTACAGGTCAAAATACCTCCTCATCAGCTCAGAGGGGAAGACAAATATGGAAGAAGTACAAAGACCTAAATTAAACCTATTTCTGACAGGGTAACGCATATATAGAACATAACAAGAGCGTTATAACGCAGGCAAGCAATACATTGGCCGCGTTAGTGGCTAGGGCAACACTATGTTTACACTGGAGGGACGTGTTACCCGTGTTTTAAGTTTGAATTGGGAAAAGAGCGCGGAGAAAGATTTGAATCTCCGACTTTCCCTCACAAAGGAGTCAGTTCACAAAGGAAGATGCAGAAGCACCAGTTCATTATTGGTCATTGCCATAGAAGACTGAACTCCAAGAGAGGCAAAAGCATGGAGATCAAGGAAACATCTAAGCCTTTTCCATTCCAAACTAGTGGAAAGAGAAGGGCAACAATGGCCTTCTCCCTCTCCTATAAGAAGGAGCTGAAGGCTCTTAATTGAAGGTCGAAGGATTGCTTAAAAGTTCTTGCATACTTGTGGAATAGAGAATAGTGTGACATTGTGAAGGCCAAGAGTCAAAGAGGCTCCTAGAGAGCTTGTTGGCTTGGACTTCTTCACTTGATAGAGAAGAGAGATTGGGATACTGAGGAGGGCTTGGTACAATCGATGGTTGTAATCCTCCTTCTTTCAAAATCAATAGAACTATGTTCGTTTTGTCCATTCAATGCTTAATGTTATATTGTTGTTTCAATATTCGCTTAGTATGATATGAATGGCTCAGATGTGTATAATATAGATGTTTATTATTGATTTAATTGATATAATACTTGTTATATTAGAAATTACACGGGTGCTTTGACTGATTGCAGGACTCTGATTTGGAGCCGGTGAAGAAGGACTCTTGCTTTGCTGCGTAGCGCTCTCCAAAGGATTCTAAAGCCGTCAAAGAGGTAATTCTCTATTGTGTTCCTTCAAGTTATTTCAAGCTAATATGAACATGCTCATGCCATCTTTGTGAACAGCATAGCTAATCTTACTGTCTGCCTCGGGCACCGGAAAGCCCTGAGAGGGATATACGAAAACCAACCACCCAAGCAGTTTACCCTATAGCAGAATTGGTGACTCCACTGGGGAGTTTCCCCATAGTTTCTGGACTATTTTTCCCTTTCGTTTCTTCCCTCCTCTGTTCAGTATCCTTCCGACCATTTTTTGATTCCCAGTAGACATACCAAACGCTTGCAGAGTTCAATCCTGTTCCTGTCTGGCCAACTGAAGAGCTTTTCCCTTGTTAACGCGACCTATGCAGTTCATCCAGTGCATTATAACGTAGTCTAGGCTTAAATACAGTGCGTTATAACGCTGTATTTTCTCACAGACAGAGCGTTACTCAGCCAAAAACCCTGTTGTTCACTACTGTGACTGTGTTTTAGCTGTAGAGTTTTTTGGCCACCAGTACCTTTCACAGACTGAATCCCTGTGCTTGTCTGCTCAAGCTGGCATTGATTATTTGTTTCTCTTATTTAGTTAGTGTGCAAAACATTTACTTTGTAAAAGAGAATTTTTTTTTTTTTTTTTTTGCATTTAGCTGAGTTTATTCTGAAAGTTTAGTTCACAGACTGTTAAAAGAGGTAGATAGAAGTCTGAATCTTAAAAGTTGAGCTGTGTTATTTACATGTTGGTGCATGGATGATTGAAAAAGAAACCTCTCCTTGTAGAAACACTCTTCATTGAAAGTTAATATTTAGAGCATGTTTTGCATGGTTTCTTGAGTCAGAGTCTCACTATACTTCATACGTCCATTCCCCCTCCGCAAGACTAATAACAAAGTACACTAAAAACAAAGCGATAATAAAATCAATCTAATAAATCTTTTTTGAGCTCACACAAACAGTAGTTCAGGCTAGGATCTTGGGTTAGGAAAGTGAGAAAACTACCCAAGATCTCCAAACTTGAAAACTAGAGTCATTAACGAGTGAAATCCTGCTGCACTCACATTATTGGGACCGTTCCTTTACCGGAGCTCGGCGCGAGACAACACTTGGGTGCACTAGAAGGTAGCCCGCCTTCGACTGCATCCTGTGGGTGTGTTATATATTGGGGTTCCCTTCGGGGATGTCGAAACTAGATCAGGGATCTAGGTATTCTGCCCATATAGCACACTATCCTTGACCGTGGACCCCCCTGATGATGTCTGTGATTTGAGGTATCCTTAGTGGCCATACTTTTAGGGACTTACACAAGGTGACTGGGACGGGCTGTCCTGGTACCTGAAACAGACGGACCCACTCTGTCTTCAGTCTTTAGGAGGGTACTCGTCTTCACGATAGTGCTTACACCTATCGTCTGAGGTTCGGGCGAAGCTCTAGAGTGACCGTAACTGTACTTTCGACCAACCCTCTCTGTATGCTATTGTGATACTGGATTTCATCACTAGTGAATGGTAGTACTCAGACAGGGCACCCTATTCTGGCTGCTTGCTGATTGATTTTAGAGAGTCTTTTCTTTTTAGTAGTTGTGTGGATACTGTCATTTGAGACTTCATAATACATCACATTTTAAAATTTGTTAAAATTAAACCGGTCACTGTGGTGTCCCCTGACCCATGCCATCTGTCTCGACGACAGCAAGGTCTACCTCCTCTCACCCTAGAGGAAAGATTGAACCTTGGTGAACCCAGGCCTTCTACGGAAGAGCAGTCTCCTCTGACTAATCTGGATTATCACATAGACCCTTATCAACCGGAACTCCCGGAGGACCCTTTCACTAAAGGCGTTGTACCTAATTACAATCCTCCGCTCACTGATCCTTTAGGACCTATGATAGTCCAAATTCCACCATGCCCAGATATGTCTGCGGCCACACCAACATCTATTTCACCACCAGTATCCACAGGGACGATGCCAATGGCAACCATCCTTGGTTTGCCACCATCCTCCCCGCCAGTGGTCAGTTCCATGCCATTACTGGGTAACCCCAGTAGTCAACATATGCCCACCCCCAACCCTATGGTCAACACAACTGTTAGTATTTTATCGAACCCTTCGGCATCTACTCCTACCGTGACCACGTTGGGGACCACGGTAGCTCCTCCCACGAGCACGACTACTTCGGTGCCCTTTAGCAACCCTTTCGATTGGAACCCTCTATTGAGTTCAAACCCCCTGGCCACTATACCAGGGGGCAGTGTTATCAGTACACAGGTAGCAGGGAATATTTCTCTTCCTATGCAATCCTTAGGACAAATGGGACAACCCATTGTAAATATTATCCCCTTAAGTGGTTCAAACATAGGTATAGGATCTATACCGTTGCCAAATTATGCAAATACTAGTATGCCTCCAGGAAACTCTATTGCATCCATTTGGACTAACCAACCCCAACCTCCGTCTGGAGTGGGAGGGCACTTTTACGCTGGGGGCAACCAACCATTTGCCCCTCAATACACTATGCCCCATGGACAGCAACCGTATGTTCCTACTCCTCCACCTATGGGAGGTTTTTATCAAAGTCCCACTTACCCTTCTGGTAACACATGGATGGGGGGACCCTATGGTCCAAATAGTCAGCCCATACTGCCTTGGTTAGACTCGGGGGCAAGTCCACAATTTCCATTCTTGGCAGCTTTGGACATACCCGACATCCATAAGCTGACGAACGACCCCATCAACCATAACTCGCTTTGGCCTCCAATACCACATAAGATTCCTTCCGATATCCCAAAGTTCGATGGGAAGCATGGGGACGAACCCGCCGCACACATCACTACCTTCCATTTATGGTCCATATCCAATTCCATGGTAGATGATAGTGTCCGACTCCGACTGTTTTCCCGCACCCTTACAGGCAATGCCGCCAAGTGGTACATTGAATTACCACGTGCCGCCATCAATACGTTTGGCGCTTTAGCGACAGAGTTCTTAAAGAACTTCCAACTACCAATTAGAGTGGAAACCGGAACAGAATTGTTAACATCACTACGCCAAGACACCGCCACCCACATCTCCGACCATATTCATGAATGGAGACGTAGGAGGAGGCTCGTCAAAGCGCCAATACCGGACCATCTCTTGGCCAATTGGTTTTGCAAGTCTCTTTTACCCCACATCTCTAAAGACATTGGCCTTTCTGGTGCAGTGACAGAAGATCAATGTATTTGTCGTGCCCAACACTTAGATTTAATCTATTCACAATCCGGCACGCTTTACGATCTGCTCCCCCATGCCCCTGGTAACCCAAATCCTCCGGCTACTCAGAAAACCGGAGCTCATGCCGATGGTCTCATTGGCACAATCTCTGGTGTAGCCACCAATCAGTCTCGGGGGAAAACCTCCCAGCCATCCTCGACTGCCACCACCCCCCACCAAACGACTCCTCTCCCTTCCGCTGAGGTAAATTCGGTGCAAACCTCACAGAAACCTAGCGGAAAAAATAGGAAGAATAAGAAGAAAACATCTTATTCGGAAGAGCAGTCTGATAATCAGAATAACGCTAATCAGAAAAATGCTGCTAGAAATGACAAAGGAAAGGATAAACCCATGACATTTCCTTGTAAAATCTGTGCGGAGGACCACTTGACATACAAATTTCCTTGGTTGCAGGAATGCACCGATTTTATTGCTAACAAGGATTCTGGGATAACACCTGTCGTTCTTCACAATCCCTTCCCCAATCAACAGCAGCAACATCAACATATGGTTGACAACCCACCACAACCCCATCAACGGGGCAATGGGGGTTCGTATCCTTTCGGCGAAGGACCATCTGCCATTTATGGCATCGAGAGTATTGACCTTCAAACTCGCGCCAAGCTTTATGGAACTCCTACCATAGATGCTCAGGAACCTGGAACTAGTTCCAATCCGCCGCCGCCCAACGATTTGCATATCGAAAGGCCTACTGTTGAACCTGTAATTCGTCCCCCTAAAGGGACATTTCGACGCACGACTCATAATACCTTTGCACGTGCAGCCCAAAACTACAATATTGTAGAAGATTTGGCGCAAGCACCGTCAGCTATGTCTGCACTTGAAGTATTACAAACCTGTCCAGCACAAAGGAAAGCCTTGCTTTCGGCCATTGGTGGAATAGATCCCCAGGATTCCATGCTAGCAGTCTTTGATATGGAAAAGGCTAAACCTTGCCTCTCGCATCAACTCGCATTCCAAGTGCAGGTTGTATCGAAAGGGAGACCCATCCATCACACTGTCATAGACGAAGGTGCTTCGACCTGCGTTATGTCACAAGCTTGCTGGCTGAATTTAGGTTCTCCTACTCTAACCCCGCCATCGAATTCCCTCAAAGCTTTCGATGGCCACACTTTCCTACCAAAAGGATACCTTGCTAGCTTTCCCATCACTCTGAGTGGGAAAATGGTAAACGTGGATGTTGAAGTCGTAGAGCATCATCTCGACTATAATCTATTGCTCGGTCGCAGTTGGTCTTATGCTATGACCGCCATCGTGTCTTCGGTCTTCTGACTCATCCTATTTCCATTGGATGGGAAAATAGTCACTGTCGATCAGCTATCCTTCTACACCCCTGATTATTCCACTTTACCAAGTAGCCTGCACCCCCATAGAGGTGTCCCGACCCAGCGCGCATTAGTACCGGCCCGAAGGCATCTTTCCCTACCGGGTTGTTTTTCTCTTGGTCGCCGCTCGCGTATCCTAAACACAAGCTAAGTATGATATCCACTTCTTTCGATGGTTTCATCGACCCATGATCATCCCGCATCTTCGTATATTTTCCAGTGGAGATCGATGTCACGGCTGAGTTATTACCAAGCCATCCAAACCGCATCTGAACCCTCCACTGATATGGTTTCGACCACAGGTACAACCCCCTCTCCCATAACAGTTCTCTCTAAGGATCTCCTCAATGAAGTCTGGCCTACAGACGAAGCTATTCGAGAGATCATGTCATTAGAAGAACGAACTTGGGGAGAGTTCCACCATCGCGCTTCGACGATTGATTCGGAGGCGATAAAAACTGAAATCCCGTCTTTTGACCAACCTGAGATAGTTCCCTCCTCCTATACGACTATCCACACTATCGATTCAGAAGGGAACATGGGTAATCTTTCCAAGACACTACTCATTGATATCTCTGTCAAAACGGGTATCGTGGAAAATATTCAGATTGGAGCCGACTGCAATCCTGAGGAAATTGCGTCCTTCACATCTCTTTTTAAAGAATTCCGCGATGTTTTTGCTTGGTCTTATGACGAAATGCCCGGCATAGATCCTTCTATTGTCGAGCATGAAATCAAGACTTATGACAATGCTAAACCTATCCGGCAACGACTCAGACCTATCCACCCGCGCAAAGCAGCCGCCATCAAGGTCGAAGTATAAAAACTTTTAAAAGCTGGCTTCATTTACCCCGTTCCCTTAACCGAATGGGTTTCCAATCTGGTTCGTTGATAAAAAACAAGGCACTATTCGAGTTTGCGTCGATTATCGCGATCTGAATGCCACTTGTCCCAAAGACAACTATCCTACGCTGTTCATTGATCAAATTCTCGATGATTGTGCCGGATGTGAATCTTTTTCCTTCATGGATGGATTCTTGGGATACAACCAGATTGCCATAAAAAAAGACGACCAACATGAAACTGCTTTCATCTGTCCTTGGGGCATATTTGCGTATAAAAAGCTCCCATTCGGCCTGAAGAATGCTGGAGCAACTTTTCAGCGGGCTATGGACTATGCTTTTCATGACATTCGACATATTGTACAGGCGTACTTGGATGACCTCCCGGCTCATTCCAAGAAGCAACAAGACCACCTGGCTCATTTAAGAGAAATATTTGCTAGGTGTAGGTTCTACAATATACGCTTGAATCCTCATAAATGCGTATTTATGGTCGAGTCCGGACGATTGTTAGGGTTCATTGTTTCCAAGCACGGGATTAGGGTTGATCCCGATAAGGTAAAAGCAATTATTGAATTGCCGGCACCACAATCCATCCTTCAACTCCAAAGCTTGCAGGGGAAGGCAAACTTTTTGCGTCGTTTCATCGTTAACTATGCCGAGATGACGAAAGGATTCATGCGATTATTGAAGAAAGGAACACTATACTTGTGGGATGACCAAGCTCAACGATCATTTGATGCTTTAAAACATGCACTTGTTTCAGCCCCACTCCTTAGTGCCCCCGATTATTCACGCGACTTTCTCCTCTATCTGGCAGCATCACCATCCTCACTTGGAATGGTTTTGGTTCAAGTACACGATGACGACATCGAACATGTGATTTAATATTTATCAAAAGGTCTCATTGGACCTGAATTACGTTATTCACATGTGGAGAAACTCTCTCTGGCGGTAGTTTTCGCCGTCACCCGACTCTGACATTATATATTGCTGCGACAGACTACGGTGATTGCTTTGGAGAATCCCATGCGACATATCTTGTCTAGAAAAATTATTGGAGGGAAATATTCCAAATGGATCGTCATCCTCCAACAATTTTATTTGGTGTTCACGGCTGCCAAAGCAAAGAAATCCCTTGTCTTCGCTGAATTACTATCGAACCTTCCCAGAATCGACCCCGCAGAAGTAGCTCATGATCCATTCCTTGATGAATCTGTCTACTTGGTCGACTCTTCGGACCCCTGGTATGGAGACATCTTAGTCTACCTACAAACTCAACGCTTCCGCCCAACTCTCACGTCTGATGACTGTCGTCGTATCCGCCACCAAGCAAAGCACTACCTCGTGCTAAACGATACACTATATCATCGTGGTGTTGATACTATTCTCCGACGTTGTCTCACTATCGATGAGGTAGAACACGTTTTGAATGACTGCCATGCAGGGGCATGTGGTGGTCATCTTTTGGGCATAGCTACTGCCCAAAAAATCTTGCACGCTGGTTACTGGTGGCCCACTTTGTTTAAAGATTGCATTGCAGCAGTCCAGAAATGCCATCCATGTAAAATTTTCACAAAGAAAATGCGCACGCATCCTACCCCCCTTCACCCGGTTATCTCCGTCGGTCCTTTCGCTAAATGGGGAATTGACTTCGTCACCTGCAATCCCGCTTCGGAAAACGGACACAACTACATCGTGGTTGTAGTCAATTATTTTACGAAATGGGCTGAAGCCCTTCCCACTTTTAAGGCCGATGGCGAAACCGTCGCTCTCTTCCTGTTTAATTAGGTTATCTGTCGGTTCGGTGTACCCCTATCGATTGTCACAGATCATGGATCTCACTTTCAAAATCATATGATGATCGAATTAACATCCATGCTAGGTTTCCAACAAGATCAATCTTCGTCTTATTATCCTCAAGCTAATGGTCAAGTAGAAGCCGTAAATGGCGTCCTCAAAACCATGATTCGTAGATTGGTCGGAAACCATAAAACCACATGGCATCGGAAGTTATATTCTGCGTTATGGGCATACCGAACATCAGTTAAAACTACCACAGGCTTCACACCTTTCCAACTTGCTTTCGGCTTGGAGGCAGTACTTCCAATCGAGTGCGAAATACCATCACTCAAACTTGCCATTGAGCTCCTGCCTAGCACCACTACCACAGAAGAGCGCTTGCTCTCGCTTGATCATTTGGACGAAACTCGTCGAGATGCTACACTAGCACTCGAAGCTCACCAGCGCCGAGTCAAAGCCCAATACGACAAATCTATCAAGCCTCGTTCTTTCCAAGAGGGCGATCTTGTTCTTCTTTATGATCAAAAACACGACCTCTTGGGGGCAGGAACACTCCAACCATTGTGGCTCGGTCCTTACATCGTTACTAAAGCCCTCTCAAAAGGAGCTTACAAACTACAGGATTGTAATGGAATTCCACTCGAGGATCCCCGCAACGGGCTCTATCTGAAGAAGTATTTTGCCTAGTTTCGCACTAGGCATATGCTTTGTAATTTTATGTATATAAGTTTTGCCTATTTTTATTTTGATGCTTCTGGATTATTTTGTTTGGTTTAAGGTGTTTTTCTCATGTAAGCTTTTTCTTTCGCACAGATGTCATCACATTCGTTATCATACGTCGGGTATGCAGACGATGCTAGTCGTCACACTAGACACATTGCTTCAGCTGCTTGGGTTCTCTATACTCCTGAGTCGAACCTTCTTGGTTCCGGGGGGATCTTCCTAGGTAACGCCACCAACAATGTTGCTGAGTACATGTCAGTGATCCAACTCCTCACGGAAGCGGCATCTCGTGACATCTCCGATTTAGTGGTCAGGTTAGATTCCCAACTCATCATTATGCAGTTAAACAATCATTACCGTGTCCGCCACCTTGTGTTGTTACGTTATTTTTTACGAGTGCGACTTTTAGAACGTCAATTTCAAACAATCACATTTGAACATGTTCCTAGAGAATTTAATGCATTAGCCGATTCTTTGGAAAATTATGTGTTAGATTGGCATTTGTCACATTTATTGTAAAAGATTTACTCATGAGTACGTATATTTTTATCCCATCAAAAAATGCATAAAAATTTTAAAAACACAAAATCACCAAAAATATATATATATATATATACATATATTTCATGTCCAGTACACAGTAAACATCAAAAAGAAAAAATCTCCCAAAACTTGGGGTGTTTTACAAAATTTGGCTACACTAAGCCATGCTCTGACACTAATACATCTACTCCACCAACTAAGCCTGATGCTCATAATAGCATACAACTGCTCTAGCTATCCTCCTCAGAGGAACCAGGTATCTCTCTGGCACACCCACAGTATGCCGCTGCAGACGAACTGGAACCTCCTGCATAGGAAGCGGCGGTATACCCATGCTCAGACCCTCCAGATTCCTAGAGAGTTCATGTAAAATTTGGGTATCATCGTCGTCGCCGGCTTCCGCATCCTCTACAGGTGCGCCAGCCCCGGGTAGCTGCAATCCTCGCCGTGCATAGCGAGGGGCCCCAGTCGGACGGACAGGTGCCACATCTGTGTCAAGCAAGAAAAAGTTTCATGTCAAAACTAAATTTTCACCCCTTTCTAAAACAAATTTTTTTTTACATAAACATTCAAAAAGCTAAAAAACAAAAACTTCTTTGAAAAGCACTGATCATTTTTTCTTACCATCGGGCCCCCACTGGGTGCCAGGGGGCAAGACTAACTCGGGATCGCCTGTGAAGTTCATCCCTGCATAGGGATAATCCTCAATCATGATGATCTGAGAGTCCATCCAATCAAAAAATCCCTCATCAAAACAGTGACGGACGGGACCCTCTCCAGTCCGTGGAAGCAAAGTGGCCCACCGAGCCTGCCTCGGCTCGCATGGACCCAATGGCGCTGTAGGTATCCTGGGCCTCATCAGTGGTATCTGCTCCAGTGTGAAAGAAACAATCAGTGTTCCATACCCAAACTCTCTCTGAATACGGGTCTTACATGCAGTAAGCTCTGCTCGGACCCGACGAACCACACCGTCACACCAGTCGAAAACCTGAGGCTGCATACAATCCAAGGCTAGGAGCATCTGAGCCTTGGTCGCCACATGCTGACTCTTGGCACCTGCCAAGCGAACAATCATCCATATAATAGACCGCAAGGGTCTCAAAGTCACCTGTGCAATAGGTATCCGGTTACTCACAGCCTGGGTGCCACGTATGCAGTGCGCATGGATCAAATCAGTAGTGGAACGAGGGTCAGCTCTGGACCCCGTCAAATTGGGCCTCGCCCCACGACATGACAAGCTGGTCAAAAAGTAAACATCGTCTTTTTCAATGGCGAGCTCGTTGCCACCAATCCGAAAGACATGATGTCGTTCGTCCCACTGCTGGATCAGCCACCTCAGGAGGTCCTCTTGACCCCTCATTAGTTCTAAACGGGCATACTTAAGCAATCCGCACCTCCGGAGAGCAATTAAACTTGCTGCATCCGTCACCATCTCTCATTCTTCCCGCTCATGCTCTTTCTCTCGCCAGATACTCATGATTAACAGCTGAACACCTGCAAATGCAACATTTCCAACCGATTAAAATTTTCCTGGACCACTTCAAAAATGGAAAAATTGAATTGTTAGAAAGCATGTTGCGCCTAACGCGGGAACTAGTACAAAACAGAGCGTTCTAACGCGTACTTCCCTCACGGGTTGTGCGTTTAACGCGACTGTTGTACTCCTGACCCGCGTTAGGCGCAAATATTTTTCTAGGGCCTCAAAATTTCCTAATTTTGAACCAGTAAAAACTAAAAAATTGGCAATTAAATGATAACATGAGGTTCTAGCTCTTACCTGGATCTCGCGGAATAGAAGACTGTTGCCCGGATTGACCGTAATCGTCAACTGAAATTTCCACCTCTTTTCCACTCCAGAGCATCTTCACAGCACTCAAAACAGTGAAAATGAATGTCTTCTGACCTTCTTATAGAAAATTATGGGGCATGACTCTCTTTAGTCAGTTGAAAAAGTCGTGATTCCTCGCTGTACACATGTCGCAACTCTCGAGATTTGGTACTGATGATTCTAATAAGGGATCAAGATTTAGGTGCAGACTTACTCATGTTTTATCGAGCATTCTTTTTTGGTCTTTTCTTGCTCGTTAATCCGAAAAACCTCGAGTTCTCTTCTTCGGGCTCGTTAAACTTATATGAAGTTGGCATCGAGCATTCTTTTTTTGGTCTTTTCTCGCTCGTTAATCCGAAAAACCTAGAGTTTTCTTCTTAAGACTCATTTAAACTATGGAGAAGTACTGAGCATTCTTTTTAGGAATCTTTTTCTCGCTCATAAAACCGAAAAAATCCCGATTCACCTTTGTCAGACTCGTTAAACTATTGAGACAGAGAACAAGGAGCCATTCTTTTCCTCTTTTTTCAAAGCTCTTTAAACAGAAAAAGTAAATCGAGTTTTCTCCGCGTGACTCGTTAAAATTTCACGGAGGTACCGAGTTTTCTTTGTTGGACTCGTTAAAATTTCACAAAGAATATTGAGTTTACTTCGTCTCCTCGTACTCATAAACAAAATGAGGTAGACGTCCATTGAACATAGATTTCTCACTTTTCCGGATTCCATGGACTAACTTACGGAAAATGAACTGTTTCGGGCTTACTATTACCCCTTTGCTGTGCCTAGTTATCAAGACATGACAAAGGTACCCCAATGGAGTCGTCTTTTACGACATTTTTCAGACTCTCTAAACATGAAAAATTCACCGAGTTTACTCGTCTGGACTTGTTAAACCTAATCAGACAGGACATGGAGTTGTCTTTTATGACATTTTTCAGACTCTCTAAACATGAAAAATTCACCGAGTTTACTCATCTGGACTCGTTAAACCTAATCAGATGGGGCACAGAGTTGTCTTTCCTGACATTTTTCAGACTCTCTAAACATGAAAAATTCACTGAGTTTACTCGTCTGGACTCGTTAAACTTAATCAGACGGGGAAAAATTTGGACAAAATGGATACTACCTCTGTTACATTTTCAAAAAGGTCGATTTGGCAGCAAAATTCTTGAACATGGCACTTCCCAGAAAACTCTTTCGCAGTTAGCCGAACCTTACCATCTATGAGTATTAGCCTTCATTTCCCAGTGTCCCTGCACCGGTAAAATCCTAACACACTCTTTGGTGTTCAACACGCTTCAGCTGCCTAGTACCCTGCTAGAGTGCATTCTATTGTTCAAGCAGATCTCGTTATCTACTGCTCCTGTTATCAACCAAACCGTTTATTATGCCAGAAATTATTTGTCGTCTGACATTCCCATTTACTCTTCCTTATCTCAAATCATAAACAAAATCAGTTGGTTTCCGTTTTGTGTTGACTGATGTAGGACGCCTCAGTGCCTACCTCTCAACAGATCACTTCCTATCGACTTCAACACCTTATCTAGGAAGTTGATCCAGAAACACATCAGTACCCAGATACTTGCAGACATCAGTGGCAGGTAGTCTTGTGTTAGATCAAGGGTCTTCATCATTGGATCTTGGTCGAATGATTCTACGAGTGTTCGACTTCAACTCCTTTTATTCACACTCGCTAGATTGTACTGGGCAGCTTAGGGACCATCATCATTATCGGTGGCCACCTTTGCGTCTGTTAACAGTTTTCATTATTGACTGGTAATCGGACGATTTCTCACATGTTCAACGAAAACTCCCTCATTCACATGTTGAGAAATATGCAGTTTAAGTGAATCGGCGGTCAAGACCTTGGGGCAAAAGGCTACACCATTAAAGTTGTGTTCCCTTCCCCAAGCTGCGATATTGTTTATGGAGACAGCTTCTTCAGCCTGATCCTATTATGACAGACACTTCCACATTGTGCCTATTGGTGGATAGATTCTTCATATCTCTATTCTAGAGAAATCATGTTGTTTAAAGCTACTGAGCATGGGACATGCCCGACTCTAGGCAAATACTATATTTTCTGACATATGTTGTTGTTTCAGGTTTTCCTCAGTCTTTCAATCTCTCTATCTCTACAAATTATAAAGTATTTCGGCCATCGTCTTCGTCTCTAACCTCACACTTTAGGGGGCATCTGTTACAGGTCAAAATACCTCCTCATCAGCTCAGAGGGGAAGACAAATATGGAAGAAGTACAAAGACCTAAATTAAACCTATTTCTGCCAGGGTAACGCATATATAGAACATAACAAGAGCGTTATAACGCAGGCAAGCAATACATTGGCCGCGTTAGTGGCTAGGGCAACGCTCTGTTTACACTGGAGGGACGCGTTACCCGTGTTTTAAGTTTGAATTGGGAAAAGAGCGCAGAGAAAGATTTGAATCTCCGACTTTCCCTCACAAAGGAGTCAGTTCACAAAGGAAACTGCAGAAGCACCAGTTCATTATTGGTCATTGCCATGGAAGACTGAACTCCAAGAGAGGCAAAAGCATGAAGATCAAGGAAACATCTAAGCCTTTTCCATTCCAAACTAGTGGAAAGAGAAGGGCAACAATGGCCTTCTCCCTCTCCTATAAGAAGGAGCTGAAGGCTCTTAATTGAAGGTCGAAGGATTGCTCAAGGTTCTTGTATATGTGTGGGATAGAGAATAGTGTGATATTGTGAAGGCCAAGAGTCAAAGAGGCTCCTAGAGAGCTTGTTGACTTGGACTTCTTCACTAGAGAGAGAAGAGAGATTGGGAGACTGAGGAGGGCTTGGTACAACCAATGGTTGTAATCCTCCTTCTTTCAAAATCAATAGAACTATGTTCGTTTTGTCCATTCAATGCTTAAAGTTATCATTGTTGTTTCAATATTTACTTAGTATGATATGAATGGCTCAGATGTGTATAATCTAGTTATTTGTATTTTATTGATTTAATTGATAGGATACTTGGTATACTAGAAATTACACGGGTGCTTTGACTGATTGCATGTCTCAGATTTGGAGCCGGTGAAGAAGGACTCTTACTTTGCTGCACAGCGCTCTCCAAGAGATTCCAAGACCGTCAAAGAGGTAATTCTCTATTGTATTCCTTCAAGTTATTTCAGAGCTAATATGAACATACTCATGCCATCTTTGTGAACAGCATAGCTAATCTTACTGTCTGCCTCGGGCACCGGAAAGCCCTGAGAGGGATATACGAAAACCAAACACCCAAGCAGTTTACCCTATAGCAGGTTTCTTCCCAACATAGCAGAACATCTTATAGAATTAACTAACATGTTGAAGAAGGAAAATGATGTAAAATGGTCTGAAAATGCTCATAAATCATTCAGATCGGTGAAATTTTCTTTGACTGCTGCTCCAGTTTTGAGAAGTCTCTATTATTCTCTAGATTTCATTATATTTTCTTTTTCTTCTGAACATATTTTGGCAGCGATACTTATGCAGAAAAAATATGGGACAGAGCTACCAATAGCATTATTCAGTTGCACAATAACAGATGCAACCCTCTGACACAACATAATCAAGAAACAGGCCTTGTCTTTGGTTAAAGCACTCAAGGACTTCCTTGTTGATATTCTTCACTCACATATTTTGGCATATGTTCCCAATGCAGCAATTAAATAAGTACTCATGCAAACAGATCCAGAAGGAATAAGAGGTAGATGGATAGCAATGCTCTTAGAGTATGAACTTGAGATCAAGCCTACCAAGCTCATCAAAGAGAAATTCTTAGCCAAGCTCATGGTTGAGTCAAATCTACATGCACTTGACATCAATCTCATATCAGCACTATCCGATGAGGAAGAAGGTGTAAGTCTTATTTGGGTGTAAGATCTATTTTCATCATCTCCATGGTATGCTGATATAATTTATGTTTTACAACATTTGAACCCTCCTCCGGGCATGTCAAAGAGTGAGAGCAGATCCTTTAAACTTAAGGCTTAAAAATATTTCATACTAAATAATGCGCTCTACTGGAAGGATCCTGGAGGAGTGTTACTCAATTTATTTGTTGAAGATGATTCCAAATATGTGATGAAGGATTTCCAAAAAGGATATTATGGAGGTCACTTATACTGGAAGACCACAGACAACAAAGTACTGAGAGCAGGTTACTATTGGCCAACATTATTTACATATTTGTACAAGACGGTCATGAGCTGCCATGAATGCCAAATTTTCCAAGGTAAACGTAAGCTTCTTCCTTTACCATTACAGCCCATTTCAGTTGAAGCTCCTTTCCAGCAATGGGGCTTAGATTTTTTTGGTGAAATATATCCACCCTCATCTGCTCAACATAGATGGATACTTACTGCCACAGACTATTTCACATAGTGGATCGAAACGATCTCAACCAGGAAATCTACATACTCAGTTATAATTCAGTTTCTAGAAACTAACATCTTGTCCCGGTTTGGTTGTCCTAGAAAGATCATCACGGATAACATTGTAGCCTTCAAATCAAAGAAAATGACAGAATTATATGACAGGTATAACATTAATTTGGTTCATTCTACAGCATATTATCCATAGGGAAATGGATTGGCTAAGTCCTCTAATAAGTATTAGATCAACATAATCAAAAAGATGTTGGATGAAAACAAGAAGAATTGGCACAAGAAGCTAATTAATGCACTATGGGAAGATCGGGTAAGCAGGAAGAAATCCATTGGCATGTCTCCATTTCAGGTAGTTTACGGTGTGGACATGGTTTTCCTTCATTCTTTGGCTGTCCATGTCATGAAAATTTTACAAGAAGCGGGAAGTGAAGAAAATAACATATTGCGCTGCATAAACCAAATGATTCACTTACAGAAAACAAGAAAAGAAGTGTTTCAGAACACTTCCAAGCTCTATGATAAGATCAAGAAAATATAAGACAGAAAAACCAAGCAAGATGATTTCAAGATCAGTTATGTAGTACTCCGCTGAGATGCTAGGAATGAAGACAAGGGTAAGCACAAGAAGTTCGATAATTTATGGAAAGGACCTTTTAATATTTCATCTTCTTGTGGAAAAAACCCATATCTCTTAGAAGAAATGGATGGGAAAAAATTCTTATGAGGGCCAATTAATGGTAGGCTCCTGAAGCACTATCTTTTTTTATCTGAGAAAAAAAATTCATCCTCGTTGTATATATCATTTTGATATTCTTGGAAGTGTGAATTGGAAAAGCATTGGACTTCGGAGCCCAAAGTGAAGGCCATGGAGCTTCATTGATTTTCTACCATTTCAAGTTAATTTTTCAGAAAATTAAGCTAAGTTTTGAGTCATTTTTCGAGTCAATTTGAATCAATTTCAAAGTCAGTTTGTGTCATTGAGTTGTCAGTATTTACTCATGCATTTCAGTTTGAAGTTTTTTTTACCGTATTGGCCCAATGGTTAGTGTCAGAATATGCATTTTTCCATCAGTGATAAAAATTACTCTTTTTACATTCATTTTAGGGGTCCCACTCAAAAAAAATTTATCATTCCATTAGGTCATGCAAAAAATTTATTCACTGATGGTAGCCCTAGTGATAAAACCTCACTCTCCCTCAAAATTTCACATTTTTTGTCCCACCTTCATGTCTTACTGAGCATAAAAAAATTTTGAAAATCTCATTTCACTATGTCTTATCTCAGTCAAAGTTAACCATGGATTCAGGTCATTAGGTTTCATTGTTCAAGGTCCAAAATTCACCATTTCATCTAAATAAGGTCACCAAAAGGTGTGAGAGTGACTCAATAAAAAATTCATTATTATCTACAAAGGATTATCAGCATGTAAATATCATTTTTAAAATTTTTAATTTTGGTTTTAAAGTATGATTTTCATACTAATATGTAATTTTATTCAAAAGATAGATTTTTAATTTATTTCATTTTTTATGTAATTTTATGCTTCCTATATGTAATAAGTTATGTCCCTAGCTGCCAACTCAAAGCACATATGCCAAACTAAAAGTGTAAAATGTCAAACACTAGCAACATCATCCTGCAAGGAATGAAAATCAAATGAAAGGGTAATCAGCAAAAGTTTTCAAAAAAGTGAAATGAGACATTAGAAAAGTGGGTTTTTCAATTCAAATTCAAACTCACTTAGATATTTATAAATCATTGACATCAATTCAAATTAATTTTCCTCCTCCAAACATCAATCAAGCACTCTAAGAGACCAGATTTTCTAATTTCTGAGTGAAATTTTCAAAAGAGTTGAGTTCAGGGTGCAAATGTTGAAGGTAGGGCGCAAACGCTGAAACGAGCACACAAATACTTAGCAGAGGGTGCAAATGTGTAGTCGATGGTGCAAATGTGTAGTCAAGGCCAAAAAATTTCTGCTCATGGCGCAAATGACCAACAAGCCCTAAAAAGTGTTCAAGTGGTGAGAAATTGTCTTCAAATCTCCACCAACTCTCTCATTGACCTCCAGCAAACCAGTAAGATGCTCATGCCATTAAAAACCATTTTCATAAGTTTATGTGTTGAAGTCTTGTAAATTGAGGTTGTAAATTGGTTTTTAAATTGAGGAAAAACCATAGTATCCCATTACACTTCTGAAAACTCTCAAAATTCACTCCCTTACCCTTTTCATGCTTCCCACACTTTTAAAACCCATTCCCAAACCCCTCATTTGCAAAATTTCATTTTCCTACAACTTTCTCCCAAAACCCTAAGCCCTAGGTGTTACATCTACCTAGGCTCCCAATTCCTAAATCCCTATCCTAAATCTACAATATTTCTACTACCTATCCCCTCCCCATTTCACATATCCCTATCAAACATCTCCCTCATTTTCCCTTTCCCATTTCCCTTTCCTAATCCCTAGGGTTTTGACAAAAACACCATGGAAACAGAGGAAGAAAACACATCATTCAGTGAAGGAGAGGAAACAAAGGTAAGGAGGCCACATAAAGGAGGAAGAGTGCTCAGACTTGAACCTACCAACACTAGGGAACTCTTTGCTTCTCCATTGAATGTGACATGCTTCAAACATGTTGGTTGTTATGATTTCTGTGAGAAAATTCAGAGGGTCCAACACCATCCCATGTTGACTAGAATTTTCATTTCCGGACTCCATGACAATTGTTATCACTGGAAAATCGTACAAGAAAAGGTGACATTATTTAATGTCAAATAGAAGGATTTACAGGGATGAGAGACATTAGAGAACCTGAAAGTATTTAAAAATCTCTAAGGTCTGAGGAAAAATCAAGTTGTGTATAAGAATAACCAGTCAAAAGTGCCTTTCCACGCAAAAATATTTGATAAACGCGCCTTTGCGCGCCTTTTGCTCAAAAATGTGCACAATCCTGGGAGTGGTGGAAGTCACTTTACATGACCACAAGGCACACTCTAGGACATTTATTCCACACTTGAAGTCGCCTAAGGATAGTCGTCCAAGCATCCTTAGGAAATCAAGGGAGCACACAATGGAATAAATGTGGCACACAATGGAATCACCCTCCTCTCTTTGGTCACTATCCACAATGTACTAAGAGAGGGAAGGAGGATTTGAATTCTCCTATAAAATACCACAAAGAGATAAACAACATGAGAGCACATTGTTATGCTGGCCAGAAGTGCCCCAAGAAATACCAGTAGTGTGTGATCTAGAGCACAGATAGAGGGGACTCAGTTGTTGGCCATCCAACAACTCCAGTCCACCATAGTAGAGAGAGGGAGACTTTGTGCTAAGGCAGCTCAAAATTAAATACATCCTTGCATCAGGACTTAGAACCCCTTGGAAAGTGGGTTAAAGTTTCATCATCATTCCTATCAGCACTCAATAAGATGGGACATAAGAGCCACCATTTGGATTATTGAAGTTTTTTGACTCTGTTAAGAGCTTTTGTTTTATTTTTTTTAGTTTTAGTTTAATTTTATGTTTGAATATGCATGTTATTTCTCTATTTATTATGTTTATGTTTGAGCATGTTCCACTTACTTACTTGACTCCATATATTTTCTGCCTGTGACCAATAACTTAAGAGGGAAAACCACACCCCTTAAGTTGGTGTGATTTCGTATGTACGTGTACCAAACACACTAACATGGGATTGGCGACTCCACTAACATTTATTTCCAAGTTTATGTGGCTGTGCCTTTTTTCAAATACCTTCATCTTTGTTGTGGAGTTGGGTTGGATTTCCCCCTTTCTCTCGTTCGTTTTCTAGTTCACCCTAAGTGACAAACTGAAGTAGAAGAGCTCTAAAAAATTACATTGCAGGAAATTTGAGCACAGTTCTCACAGACATGCATGCCCCAAGGCGCACGTTCAGAGCCGACCTGCGAGTAGAAATCACGCATGTTTTAGCCTTTTATGTGCAAAAAACAGAATGAGAATTTTCCCCCACAATTCCATCTTTTCCTGCTTGTAAAGAGTGACTGGTCGCCCATAATACATCTGCCAGCACTGGTTAAGGTGGCCCGCATCTTGCTAAAGCTCACTCTTAGCTGCTTTTAGTAGGTTAGGTGTTGGTTTTATTTCAAGTTTATTTTTTCAAAGTTAGAACATAGTTAAAGTATGAGGCAAATCAACTTGAATTCCGAAATAATTTATGTTTTTCAAATTTAGGTACCAAAACACTTAGATAATTAGCCAAATTAAGTGGCCCAAGTCCACGCATGCTTAGCTAGTTCTTTTTCTAATCAGGTGATCATGTCCAATTTGAAAAAAATGATCAAAAATGGAAATTCTCATAATTGGTTGCAACTTAAACAACCAAAAAGGCCTCGTCACTACGATTCTGGCACCATGAACGGGACTCAAATCCGACTTCGTATGTGGAATTTATGAAGGTTTGAAGTCACCAATAATCTCCAAAAGTGAGTTGACCAAGTTTTATTTTTTAATTTTGGAAAAATTAAAAAAATAATATTCTAAGGAATATTCCTCAGAATATTCCCTGGAATATTGACAAGTGGCAGATTTGGATTTGTTAATGGGTTGACTTTGAAATTTGTGGGCCAATCCAAGGCCGCCACGTGGCAGGCCCGAAGGTCGCCACGTGGCCCAATGGTCATGGCTAAAAATGTTTATGGAGTCCGCAGGATTTGAACAAAAAACCTCAGCCAAAGCGTTCATGTGATTTACCACTCCACCTAGCAACTGTTTCTTACCATTGCACTTGGCACATGTTTTTTAAATTTTTTTGTTGGTGCGTTTCGAGAACTAGGAAGGGCTAGCCCTTGAGGGCCAGCCCCTCCCTCATACGGCCATACTCCAGTGACCAAGGGTCTCAGAACCGATGAAAAAATAATAATAATAATGTGGTTTAATTAGCACTAAATCGTGGCTTAACCACTAATCCGCATTCATTAGCGCAAAATGTGTTTGGTTGTTAAAACAGTATTAACCGCCCTTAATCCTTCATTAAAATTAAACTAATCCAGAATTAGAGATGGCAACAGCTATGGCAGGTCCAATAATTTCGGAGGTCGGCCAACTTTGGCGCTCCTATCCGCAGTTTCTCCACATTTGGTGGAGTTTGTTTAGGGAATATTGGGAAAAATTGGTTTTGGCCATATCTCCCTCAATATTGAACCAATTTGGATGAAAATTTAGTCAATTTTTTGTTTATTGAGAATTCTGGAGTGTTTAGGATAGGTTGCAGAGCAAACAGAGGTATTCTTCAGCCATTTTTGCTTCAGAGAAGAGGAAAGGGCCATTAGGAAGATGGAGTTGTATTGGGTTGTACTTCACTGTTTGAGGTGAAACAAAAACCATTTTCAGCATATTTTTGTCTTCTGAAGTCAAATTCACAGCTTTTTTTTCCTGTTTAGGAATATTTTTCACTGTATAACCATTTTGAGCAACTTAATAGAGCAAGGACATGCCCATTGGGAGCCTTGGACCTGGCAGATGTAGCCCAAGAGGGGTGAACTGCCTCATCAATTTGTTGTGTTATGCTATGGTGAATTTCTCTTGCTATGTATTTCAGATATATTATGTTAAACAGTAAATTTAATTAACATTTCCTCACACAAAAACTCATAAACAATTACCAAAAACACTTTGTTTAACCTGCAAGACATGGAGAATAATTTGCACACCTAATTAAATGGAAATGGATACTTTGCATAGCATTACAAATAGTTCCATTTTCAGATCATATGGTATCAGAGCTTATGATTTGAGCCTTAGGAGCTAGAGTTTTACTCTGCATTTGTTCTTGTGCAAATATATAGTTGATTGTTTACAAGTTTTTATGCTTACTAGGCTTCAAATCAAGAGAGGTGAAGGACACTTGGTTAGTGCACAAAGTAATCCACAACCAAGAAGGGCTAGAGAGCCACCTCCAAGAGCCATTGAAGAAGCCTCAGGCATGTCTTCAAGAGAAGGAGAAGCTCCTAAAGACTAGACATGAGAGATATGGTGAGGACACTCTACCAAGAAAGGAATGATAGGCTTGTAGAAGAAGAGTCTGGACACCAGAAAGAAGGAGAGGGTTCTTCAGAAGGAAATAAAAGTGATGACAAGTCAAAGAAAGGACATGGAGGAAATGGTGATCCACCATCCCCATATTCATCCTCTTCCTCTACATCATCATCCTCTACTTCGGTGAATCAATCTCACAAGTCTAAAACCACTAGTAAAAGTCCATTTTTAAAGCTTGATGTTAAATTTGAGTTGCCTATGTTTAATGGTGAGGTCAATGCAGAGAAACTTGACAATTGGATAAGACAGTTGGAAGTTTACTTAAGGATACAAAACCTTCATGAAGACTACACAAAGATTCAGTTAGCCTCTTTGAGAATGGAAGGAGCAACATTGGTATGGTGGGAAGCCAAGACCAAGGATGAAATTATAAAACATGGTAAGATCACTTTATCATGGGCTGAATTTATTTCTGCAATTAAGCAGAAATTTTATCCATTAGCACATTTACAAAAGGCTATCATGAATTGGAAAATTTTTAGACAAATTAAGGGACAAAGTGTTCAAGATTACACTCAAGAGTTTAAACGAAGGGCTTTATTACTTGGAATTGATTTGCATAGCCAAGAGACTTTGTTAAAATATATAGGTGGTTTAAACAGCTATCTTATACATATTATCCTTATGTTCAATCCTACTAGTCTAGACGAGGTTTGTGTCCAAGCCACGCATTTAGAGGCTAGAGGTAAACAGTCTTTTGATGGGAATGAGGGTAGTGAATTTAAAGGCAAAGGTAGAAAAAGAAATGCAAACACTAGGAAATAAAAAGGAAAATTCTTTTGAAAAAAATGTTCCAAAACCAGCCACGATGAAGACCATTGCTGGAAACTTCATCCGAAGCTGAAACCAGAAAAATTTAAAACCAAAGATAAGGCCAAAGAAAAGGGAAAAACAATTGCAACTACTGAACAAGACTTAGGGTCTGAATCAGGTGATGAAACTAAAAGCATAGCCATGGTACTAAATAACATAAAGGGGAAAGAGATTGTAAAATAAACAAATCCCAGTTCTAGCACTTTAAACTGTCACATAGAAGCTCCAAATGAAGACAGGAGGATAGAGTTGTTTCAACTGAGGATAATAGCCAAACACACAAAGATAAACAAACTATTTGACAATGGGTCACAATCGAATCTCATCTCAGAAGAAGTCAAGAAGCTGAAACTTGAGACCATTCCACATCCAAAGCCATATCCACTTGGATGGATTTGCAAGGATGCTAATTTACAAGTTTCAGGGAAGTGCATGTTACGCTTTGCCATAACAGCTCATTATGTTGACATGGTTGAACTAGATGTGGTACCGCTTGACATTACAGGTGTGGTGTTGGGTAGTCCATACTTATATGACAGAAAAGTGATCTTCCATCACCATGAGAACAAGTATTATATGTTCAAGGATGGCAAGGAGTTTATTGTGAGAGCACATTGGAAGAAGCTAGAATCTTCTTTAGTGAATGCAGGGAAATTGAAAAGGCTTGTCAATGCAAGTCAAAATTTGACTTTGTTGATGATTAAGAAAAAATATTTTGTACATAATCCTTTTCATGTTATTGCTGATGTAAATCATGATATGTTTCAGTCTAAAAGAAGGTCATATTTGGAAGAAGATGACAAGATGTTGCAGAAAGTTCCATTGGTGTCGATCGGTGCAGAGAACAAAGTGTCGGTGCAAAGTGGTGCAAGAATCTAAGAAAGAGAAAATCATGCAAGCAAAGAGGACACAAAGTTCAGCATGGATCATTGCTGGTTTCGGAATGGCAGATTGGTATGGCGAGAAAACTTGGTCGGGAATTGACACAAGTACATGGCTCATTTGGAAAAAATTCGACATAAGGACAGTTGGCAAGGTGAATCTAAATTTCAGTTTCCTTTGAAGGTAGACCATTGTAGGAGCAGTATGTTTTCTGCAAATTATAGTTTTTATTCTGCAAATTTCAAAAATTTGCATCATGACTCAGTCAAGGTTAGAAAAATTCGGTCAGCAGATTCAAGGAAGAATTTATCTTTTTATGAGAAGCTCAATTTGATGAAGTCAGGAATATTTCAGTGGTTCAAGGTTAGAAGAGTGGAGAATCAGTCTCCTCATCTTCAATTTCTATAAATCAGAGAGCTTTTGGGGTCCAAAAGCTTCCCATTTGGGAGGTGTGATCACGTGATCATGTCCAAGTTGAACAAAATTCTCAACAATGGAAATTCTTAGAATTGGTTGCAACCTAAACGAATGGAAAGGCCTCGGCGCTACGATTATGGAACTATGAACGAGACTCAAATACGACGTCGTATGTGAAATTTATGAAGGTTTGAAGTCACCAATAAACTTCTAAAGTGAGTTGACCAAGTTTGACTTTTTAATTTTGGAAAAATTAAAAAAAAGAATATTCTAAGGAATATTCTAGGAATATTCCTCAAAATATTCCCCAGAATATTCCATTTGGGCGAATTATATATTGAAAAGTTGCATATTTGGATTTTTTAATGGGTTGACTTTGAAATTTTTGGGCCAATCCAAGGTTGCCACGTGGCAGGCCTAGAGGTCGCCACGTGGCAGGCCCGAAGGCCGCCACATGGCCCAGGGGTCATGGCTAAAAAATTTTCTAGAATCTGCGAGATTTGAATAGCAAACCTCAGCCAAAGCATTCGTGTGATTTACCACTCCACCTACCAACCGTTTCTTACCATTGCACTTGGTGCGTGTTTTTTAAAGTTTTTTGTTGGTGTTTTTCGAGAACTGGGAAGGGCTAGCCCCCGAGGGCTAGCCCCTCCCTCATACAACCATACTCCGGTGACCAAGGGTCTCAAAACCGGTGGGAATAAAATAAAATAAAAAAACATTAATGTGGTTTAATTAGCACTAAATTGTGGCTTAACCACTAATCCGCATTCATTAGCGCAAAATGCGTTTAGTTGTTAAAATAGTATTAACCGCCCTTAATCCTTCATTAAAATTAAACTAATCCAGAATTAGACATGGCAACAGTTATAGCGGGTCCGATAATTTTGGAGGTCGGCCAACTTTGGCACTCCTATTTGCATTTTCTCCACATTTGGTGGAGTTTGTTTAGGGAATATTGGGAAAAAATGGTTTTGGCCATATCTCCCTCAATATTGAACCAATTTGGACGAAATTTTAGTCAAATTTGGGTTTCTTGAGAATTATGGAGTGTTTGGAATAGGTTTCAGAGTGAACATAGGTGTTATTCAGCCATTTTTTCTTCAGATAAGAGGAAAGGGCCACTAGGGCCATCAGGAAGATGGAGTTGTATTGGGTTTTACTTCACTGTTTGAGGTGAAAAAAAAGCCAATTTTAGCTTATTTCTGTCTTCTGAAGTCAAATTCACAACTTTTTTTCCCTTTTTAGGCATATTTTTCACTGTATAACCATTTTTAGCAACTTAATAGAGCAAGGACATGCCCATTGGGAGCCTTGGACCCGAAAGATGTAGCCCAGGAGGGGTGAATTGCCTCATCAGTTTGTTGTGTTATGCTATGGTGAATTTCTCTTGCTGTGTATTTCTGATATATTATGTTAAACAGTAAATTTAATTAACATTTCCTCACACAAAAACTCAAGAAACAATTACCAAAAACACTTTGTTTAACCTGCAAGACATGGAGAATACTTTGCGCACCTAATTAAATGCAAATGGATACTTTGCATAGCATTACAAATAGTTCCATTTTCATATCATTTTCCTAGTGTAAAATTCATTAGTTTAGTTCAATTTTTGCACTAGGATTTCGGGTCCAGGATCAAATTTTCAATAGAATAACAAGTAATCTTTGTTTCCTTTGCACCCTCCGATGATCCTAGGCAAGCATATGAACAGTCTCTATTCACAACTCACCATCTCCCTATAGTTGATCACATAGATTAACTTGGAAAAATAGAAAGCGGCCCATATTCGCACATGTTTTTCTTTTGAGCAAGAAACAATAGAACATAATTTAAATAGGGTATTTTGAAAAGGATCATCCTATATCCACACTTTCAAACTATGTGCTTGTTCACTTTTTGCTCACACACATCCACACCCTAAGAAAAGTAAAGACACCTAAAACTAACTTAACAAAACTCACTAAATTCTCCCCACAGGGGCCATAAAATAATTTACAGTCTAAGTTAGGATCAAGGAGGTAGGCATCCCATAAGCCTCCTTGATCATTATTCATCTTGAAACATAGAAGTTGATTTTTTAGGGAACTTTCAAATCCACCTATCAGCCCATGGAAAAGAAAACCTGTGTTGGAAATGTTGTCATTGATGGCAAAGGAGGCAGCAGAGGTAGAGACAGGAAAAGGACAGCAGCAGAAGTAAAGGAGAAGACAGCAGGTAAAATTTATAGGGAGCATAAGAAGAACAGAAGAAAAGGCAGCAAAGAGAGAAGCAAAGTAAAAAGATGAAATAGTCAAGCAACAGAGAGCATGAGACATGAAGCAGAGGCAGTTGTAGAAGGGCCATCGAACTGAAAATCTGGCTAGGACAAGCAGTCTTGTAAGTGAATTCATGTGTCTCTATAATGAGGAAATTGATTCTATACAAAGAAGAATCCTTTTAGAGAATTTTTATTAATAATTGGCCTGGATTCTATCGATTTGGCTACAGTTGAATTGATTTCGCAAGGGTTTATAAAAGGAACTAATTGGATTCACAGATTGAGTGAAAACGAGATGGAATCACATTGAGTCTTATTGAATTAGATGCCTCTGTGCAAGGCATTGGCAGCAAATTGAATTTGGGGGTTCATTGTCTGAAGAAGGACCTTGGTTCTGGTTGAGGGTTCTAAATTATATATGCGAGCGTGGGAGAATTAGGCTCGTGAAGGAAACGGAGAAGTAACCAGTGGAATTGTAGAATTTGTGCATCAAAATCGTGGATTTATATGAGCTTCGAAGGAGCGGAAGTGATATGAAGGTCTGAAGAGGATCGATGAAGAATAAAGCTCGACTTGGATCGATTTCCATTCCATCGCAGTGAACCAGCATTATATACTCTGTTTTTGAGGAGTTGAGCTCGGGATTGGCAATAGAGCAATGGCACGCAGAGTCTACAGAATTTTCGAGGGATTTCGACTTACAATTAAGGGTGGAGTTATGTTTAAAGCCTGACGGATAAAGAAATTATATGCCACAACATTAACATAGAGAAAGACAAGGTCGAAAGAAATGGAACTTGGAACCGTGAGTAAGAGGAATTGGAACCATGAGGAACAGTGACAGCGGGTTTGCGAAACCAACCCCATCCATATCATATCGCCTTTGTACGATAAGCGGTATTTCCAAATCGAAAGCGATCAACACCATCAGCTGACACGTGGCCTTAAGCGGTTTGGAGAACTCGCTGTCATCGCGAGTTAAAGTCCATGCATCTAACTCGTGCGATTGTCGTAGGATAGGAGGGTTGAAGCGCAATAAGACAACGACTGTTGGATGTGAGCGAAGGTTAACCACTGGGCCCCAGTTCATCGCTTAAGTTCGGAGGACGAAACTTTGTGCGATCTAACTGCGCGACCACCATTGATTTTCCAGAGGGGAACGTGATAATACCACAGCTGTTGATTGAGGAGGCACTGTTATGTGAAGTCGGAATTATATGTGTTATGTGTGAATTGCGACGGACTCGATGTGTTTATGAATGTGACTCATATATGTTTGAGGTCTAGCTTAAAAGGTATGCCATCGCATCGGAAAAGGACGGAACATCGCAACATCCCATAGAAGGATGCGATTGCGATCAATCGCATCGGGAAAATTACAAAGGATCCAATCACAATTGGAAGAATTCATTTGCGTTTAACAGTTTTGGGGCCCGAACCTTTCAAATGTTAGAGTTGGTGATTCGATTTATTTCGGATTAGATTGTAATATAAGACCCAAGGCTTATCTAAAGTCTTACAACATTTGATTGCAATATATGAATATAAAGCAACCAATACATAATGCGATTTATTATAAAGGACGGAGGTCAATATGACTTGTGATGCGGGCTTTAGACAAAATGTGAATATTTATTCGTAGATGCAATAAAGCGATAGCTCGACTTGGAGTTAAGCCGAAATATTGATGCATATAAATATGCATACATGGTGATATATTTATATATAACATAAGAGTGAAGGTAGTCCGGACATCAAGGAGCTTCAGCAATGAAAATATTCTACCCAGATATAAAATTATTTGGGTTACAACAATGATTTTAGCCTATGATGGAGCAGCTTCAATATTGATTCAAATTGCCAGTGCAGAAATTAAAAGTATTGAATTGCCTAGATCGAGAGTTGTATTGAGTACAAATTTGCTGTATCCATTTTATATGCACAAAGAGAGAGAAAGTATGGGGCCGATAGAGGTAAACAAAAATTTCAGGTTTGACAGGTATACACGCACAGGTGCATAGAGTTGCAGTAAATAGAGGTATGCAGGACAGTTGCACGACGACAACAGAAAGGAAAAAACCAACAAGCCAAGGGCTGAGCGAAGTTTATGTATTGAAACTGAAAATGTAAATGTTTAAATATTTTTATATTGTTTGTGATGCAAAGGCAAGTATCCTAAGAAAAAGAAAAATCCCACTGTAACATGGTAACTTGTACATATTGTTATATTTTAAAATGAGTTGGACAAAGGAATGAGAAGACATAAGCCAAAGAGTCATGGCTGTTCATTCCAAATTCCTTGTGGAATACAAACAGTCATGTGATGAACTCTATATATAATATCAACTTGATATGCATAGAGAGTTTAGAGAGAGTAAGGATAGAGAATGAAAAGTACAGAAGATTGAGGCAGAGAAGATAAGGAAGAGAGGAGCAGAAAGAGATGCTACAGAATAGAACTGATATCTGAAGTAAATCAACAAACATTTCTTTTGATAAATTGAAGAAGTTGGAGCTTCCCTATCAATTTGAAGCTTGATAGCTGTCAGTGGTAGTTGACTGAGGTTGGAGCCTCCTGTAGGTTGGTGCCTGCAGAAAAACAGTGGTGAGAGGGAGTTGGAGCTTGTCTTTGCATCACAACAATAATAAGATGTGGTTTTCTCCCTTTATGGGTTTCCACTTATATCTGTTGTCTCTATATGTGTTGCTTGTGTGTTGAGATGATTTATCAAATCTGCTTAATGTTTGCTGCTCTCATAATAAGTTTGATGTCACATTAATTTAATACTTGCTGCAACATATTAAGACTGTTCATATACTAAGGTTGGTTATAAAAGTAAGCTGTAAATAAGTTGATGAAAAATTTAAAAAGCTCATGTATGTGTTGAACTGATTCAACCCCCCCCCTCTCAGTTCAACTAAGAATTCAACAATTGGTATCAGAGCAGGTCCCTTTTATACCAGTTTAACCACTGAAAGGAGATCCTAGGCCTCCAAGATGGCTAGTCAAGAAGGAAGCCCAACCAATAAAGCCCCTTTATTCACTGGTGCTAATTATGCCTTCTGGAAAATCAGAATGAGAGAATACATAATGTCTCTAGGAATAGAGGTATGGGCTACTGTAGAATCTGGAAATGCCCCAAAGGCAACTGACCCAGAAAGAGAAGCTAAACAAGAATTTGTAGCAAATTCAAAGGCCATGAATGCAATCTTAAGTGGACTTTGTGAGGCTGAATTTATCAAAATAATGCACAGTAAGACTGCTAAAGATATGTGGGACACTCTAGAGAATATCCATGAGGGTAATAAAAAGGTAAAGACTGCCAAACTTCAAGTATATAGAGTCCAGTTTGAAAATTTAAAAATGAATGATGATGAATATGTTGGCAGCTTCTTCTTAAGAGTTGCAGAAATTGTTAACAATATGAAAGCTCTTGGAGAAACCATACCAGAAAGTATAATTGTGCAAAAGATTCGAAGATCTCTTCCATCCAAGTTTAATCCCAAGGTGTCTACAATAGAAGAAACAGCTGATTGGGAGACCTTGACCATGAACCAACTACTTGGAAATCTAACATCATATGAGATGAGGCTCCCACAGAAGAAGCCAAGTACGAGTGAGGCAGCCTTTAAAACAAAAAAGAATAAAGAAGAAGAGGAAGACATATGCTCTTGCTCAGATGAAGAAGAGGCTAAATTTGTCAAGAAAATGGATAGAGGCTCAGGTAAATACAAAGGTAAACTTCCTTTCAAATGCTTTAACTGTGGAATATTTGGACACTATGCTGCTAAGTGCCCTCACAAGAAAGTAAAGAATCGGGCTCAAGAATCAGAGAAAAATACATCAAAGAACTGGCAGAAAGGAAAGAAGTTTAGCAGAAAATCCTTCTATGCTCAACAAGACAGCAGTACATCTGAAGACTCAGATGAACCCTCAAGTAAAGAAGGAACCTCTGAATTTTTATTGATGGCCACAGAAGAACTTGAAGGACTCCTGCTAGAAGATGAAGAAGAAGAAGGTGAAGTTGACCTTGAGAGGGAGCTAAGAAGTGCCCTGGAGGAGGTTGAAAGACTCAAACTGAAGTTCTAGAAAACAAAAGGACATCCTCCTCAAGTATGTAAGAGAAGAGAAGAATTCAGAAGTCCTCATGCAGTTGAAGGTAGAGCTTGAAGAAGCCAAGAATATAGAAGACATGTTACTTCAGAAAATCAAGGAGAAAACTCAGGAACAAGAGAAGTTGGAAGAAGAAGTAGTATGTCTGAGGAAGAAATTAGAAAATGCTCAGAGGAAAGTGTCTACAAATTCCTCTCAAACAACAAGCTCTAGTAAGTTGAACGAAATTCTGGATGCTCAAAGATCTCCTCTTATAAAAACTGGACTAGGCTATGAAGGAGAATTAAGTAAAAGCAAAGAAAAGGAAAACAAAAATATTATTTTTGTCAAAGTAGAAAAGGCTGATGAAGCAGCTCAAACAATTCCTACAAAAGAAGAAACATGTAATCAGGAAGACAGGGATCAGAAGAAACCTCTAGTAACAAAGAATGCAATAAATACTAAGACAACAAAAAAAGGATCATAAACCCCTGAGTATGTCAAATTTGGAATCCATCAAAGGAGATTCTTCCCTCCTATGAAGAATGCCACCTGTTATGTCTGCCACAAGCTGGGACACATTGCTGCATATTGTCATTCAAGGAGGAGTAATTCAAACCAACAAAAGATGTAAACAGTGAAGAGACTGTCTCAAGCAAACAAATGGAGAAGACAACCTTACATCAGGTATGAAAATAGTTTCTATGGTTACTGTTTTTATTGTAAGGAATTTGGCCATAAAATCATTGAGTGTAGAAAGTATGGACAAAGATTGATGTTCAACACCTCAAGGAGTTTTATGAATCAAATAAATTTTGTTCATACTCACAATTCTGCAAAAATTATGATCAAATGCTGTGTATGCAATCAAGTTGGACATATTCCTTCCAAATGTCCTCTTAGAAGATGTAGTTCATCACCTCACAAAAGATACCAAACAAAAGGGTGCTTCCAGTGGATAAATAAGGTGAATAAATGTGACTTGGCTCTAACTGCTCAAGACCTGAAAAGCCAGTGGTATTTGGATAGTGGCTGCTCAAAACACATGATTGGAGACAGAAGCAAGTTTATAACTCTTGATGAAAAGAAATATGGCAATGTTACTTTTGGTAATGATAAATCAGGAAAAATAAAAGGAAAAGGCTCAATTAGCCTAGACAATGGCAGAGGAAAGGCCCAAGATGTACTATTTGTAGATGGGCTGAAAGAAAATTTGCTGAGTGTCAGTCAAATGTGTGATAAAGGCTATGAAGTTCTTTTTAGAGTACAAGATTGTGAAGTCAGATCAAGCACCACAGGTAAGACTCTGCTCAAAGGAGTTCAAACAGAGAGTAATGTTTACATTTTGAAAGAGGAAGATGAAGCATGTCATCTTAGCAAACTTGAGGAGTCATGGTTATGGCATAAAAGGTTGGGACATCTCAGCTTCGATCACATCATCAGACTAAGAAAGAAGAAAGCTGTCAGAGACATGCCAGAAATAAAAAGGCCTTCTAATACCATATGCAAATCTTGTCAATTGGGAAAACAGACCCGCACATCATTTAAGGCCAAAGATGAGTTATCAACAAGAAGACCACTCCAGCTTGTGCACATGGACCTGTGTGGACCTGCAAGAACTAAAACACCAAGTGGAGAATCCTACTTCATGTTGATAATAGATGATTTCTCCAGAATGACATGGGTTTCTTTTCTCAAGAACAAATCAGAAGCACTAGAAAAGTTTAAGACATTCAAAGCATTAGCAGAAAATCAAACTGGATGCAAGCTAAAATGTATCAGATCAGATAGAGGAGGAGAATTCACTGATTATGACTTTGTAGACCTATGCAATGAACATGGCATAAAACAACAATTTACTATTGCAGGGACACCTCAGCAGAATGGAGTAGCAGAGAGACAAAACAGATCTGTTCAACAAATTGCCAGAGCCATGATGCAAGAGAATAATATTCCTCAAACCTTCTGGGCAGAAGCGGTACACACAGCAGTGCATATCCTTAATAAATCTCACTTAAGGCCAAGCAGTGACAAGACTCCCTATGAACTATGGCATGGAAAGCCAGCTTCAATCAAACATTTCAGAATCTTTGGAAGCAAGTGTTACATAAATAATAATGATGAAAATCTTGGAAAATTTGATGCAAGAGCAGATGAAGGAATATTTCTAGGATATGCATCCAAAAGTAAAGGGTACAGGTGCTACAACAAGACTCTTCGAAAAATAGTAGAAAGTATTGATGTGAGATTTGATGAAGAACTTCCAAACAATACACGAGATACAAACTGCTGCAGTCCATCAGACAACCATGAAGAAGAAAACCAAGATGATGATGAGACAATCCAGACAACAAAAGATGCAAAGCTAAGCTCGAAAGCTCCCTCAAGATATACTCAGAAGAACCATCCTGAAGATTAGATCATTGGAGACAAGAGAGTAGGGGTCCAAACAAGAAGGCAGCTAACAGAACAAACTCAAGAGGTATACATAGCCATGTTATCACAAATAGAGCCAAAGAAATTTGAAGAAGCCAACAAGGACAAGTCTTGGGTAAATGCTATGAATGAAGAATTGGACCAAATTGAGAAAAACAATACCTAGGAACTAGTTCCTAGACCCACTGAGAAAAATGTCATAGGCTCAAAATGGGTATTCAAAAATAAAATGAATGAGGAAGGACAGGTAATCAGGAATAAAGCTAGACTTGTCTGCAAAGGATATTCACAAATCGAAGGACTTGATTACGATGAAACATTTTCCCTTGTAGCCAGAATGGAAGCCATCAGAATGTTTCTGGCCTTTGCATGCTACCATTCAAGGTATATCAAATGGATGTGAAATCTGCATTTCTGAATGGAGATCTAGAAGATGAAGTCTACATGGAACAACCCGAAGGTTTCTCTTTAACAGACAAAGAAGACTATGTGTGCTGACTGAAGAAGGCTCTATATGGACTGAAACAGGCTCCTCGTGCTTGGTACTCAAGATTGGATAAGTATTTGCAAAAACAAGGCTTTAAGAGAGGTGGAGTAGACAACAATCTATACATAAAAGCCCATGGAAATGAACTCCTGATTGTTGTAGTATATGTTGATGACATTATGTTTGGAAGCAAAAAAGATGAACTAGCAAAAGGATTTGCTGAAGAGATGAGATTAGAGTTTGAGATGTCCATGATTGGAGAGCTTAGTTTCTACTTAGGACTTCAAATTTAGTAAAAGAACACAGGTACGTTCATCTCACAAGAAAAATACTTAAAAGAAATGTTGAAAAAGTTCAAAATGGAGGACTGCAAACCTGTGTCAACTCCCATGATCACGGGATGCAAGCTGTGTGCTGATGATGGATCTGCTAATATAGATCAAAAAATCTACAGATCCATGATAGGAAGTCTATTGTATCTGACAGCATCAAGACCAGACATCATGCTAGCAGTAGGACTAGTGGCTAGAGATCAAGCAACACCTAAACAAAATCACCTTCTTGCAGTCAAAAGAATATTCAGATATCTACAAGGAACTGCACAGTATGGACTTTGGTATCCTAAAGGAAAAAGCTTCACTTTGACAGCATACACAGATGAAGATTGGGCTAGCTGTGTGGATGACAAGAAAAGCACAAGTGGAGGTGCATTCTGTCCAGGAGAAAGTATGGTGGCATGGCTTAGCAAGAAACAAACATCTATTTCTCTATCTACAGCAGAAGAAAAATACATAGCCGCAGCAACATGCTGTACACAAGTCATATGGATGAAGCAAACCCTCCAAGACATGAAGGTAAGCATTGATAAACCTATCTCTATAAAATGTGATAACACAAGTGCTATAAGTATATCAAAAAATCCTGTGCTTCATTCAAAAACTAAACATATCCCAATCAAGTATCATTTTCTCCGAGAACAATTAGCTCAGAATGTAGTAAAGCTGGAGTATGTACCAACAAAAGAACAGAAAACAGATATATTTACCAAACCACTTGCTAGAGGACCATTTGAGTATTTGAGAGATCGACTAGGGGTAGTATCTGTAGATACTACTCTCTGAAAGAAAAAGGAAGCTTCAGTCCAGGGGGAGAGCAGAAACGAAAATATCATTCCAGGGGGAGATCAGCTAGCATCAAAAGCATGAGACAGGTCATAGGCGAGAGTTGAAAGCACACTGAAAAATGAGCAACCCCTTGCCATTGATGTCAAAGGGGGAGGAAGAGCAAGCAACAGGAGAAAGGATCCTAAAAGGAAAATAGAGAAAGTGTATTGCCATCAATGCCAAAGGGGGAGACTGTTGGAAATGTTTTCATTGATGGCAAAGGAGGTAGCAGAGGCAAAGATAGGAAAAGGACAACAACAGAAGCAAAGGAGAATACAACAGGTAACATTTACAGGGAGCATAAGAAGAACATAAGCAGAGGCAACAAAGAGAGAAGCAAAGTAAAAAGATGAAACAGTCGAGCAGCAGATAGCATGAGACATGAAGCAAAGGCAGTTGTAGAAGGGCCATCAAACTGAAAATCTGGCTAGGACAAGCAATCTTGTAAGTGAATTCATGTGTATATATAATGAGGAAATTGATTCTATACAAAGAAGAATCCTTTTAGAGAAGTTGTATTAATAATTGGCCTGGATTCTATCGATTTGGCTATAGTTGAATTGATTTCGCAAGGGTTTATGAAAGGAAATAATTGGATTCACAGATTGAGTGAAACCAAGCTGTAATCACATTGAGTCTTATTGAATTAGATGCCTCTGTGTAAGGCATTGGCAACAAATTGAATTTGGGGGTTCACTGTCTGAAGAAGGACATTGGTTCTGGTTGAGGGTTTTGAATTATATATGCGAGCGTGGGAGAATTAGGCTCGTGAAGGAAACAGAGAAGTAACCAGTGGAATTGTAGAATTTTCACATCAGAATCGTGGAGTTATATGAGCTTCGAAGGTGCGGAAGTGATATGAAGGTCTGAAGAGGATCGATGAAGAATAAAGCTCGACTTGGATCGATTTCCATTCCATCGCAGTGAACCAACATTATATACTCTGTTTTTGAGGAGTCGAGCTCGGGATTGGCAATACAGAAATGGCATGCAGAGTCTACAGAATCATCGAGGGCTTTCGACTTACAATTAAGGGTGGAGTTATGTTTAAAGCCTGACGGATAAAGAAATTATATGCCACAGCATTAACATAGAGAAAGACAAGGTCGAAAGAAATGGAACCTGGAACCATGAGTAAGAGGAATTGGAACCGTGAGGAACAGTGACAGCGGGTTTGCGAAACCAACCCCACCCATATCGTACTGCCTTTGTACAATAAGCGGTATTTCCAAATCGAAAGCGATCAATGCCATCGGCTGACACGTGGCCTTAGGCGGTTTGGAGAACCTGCTCCCATCGCGATTTAAAGTCCGTGCATCTAACTCGTGCGATTGCCGTAGGATCGGAGGGTTGAAGTGCAATAAGACAACGACTGTTGGATGTGAGAGAAGGTTAACCACTGGGCCCCAGTTCATCTCTTAAGTTCGGAGGACTAAACTTCGTGTGATCTAACTGCGCGACCACCATTGATCTGCCAGAGGGGAACGCGATAAGACCACATCCGTTGATTGAGGAGGCATTGTTATGTGAAGTTGGAATTATATGTGTTATGTGTGAATTGTGGCGGACCCGATGTGTTTATGAACATGACTCATATATGTTTGAGGTCCGGCTTAAAAGGTATGCCATCGCATCGGAAAATGACGGAACGTCGGAACACCCCATAGAAGGATGCGATTGCGATCAATCGCATCAGGACAATTACAAAGGATCCAATCACAATCGGAAGAATTCAGTTGTGATTAACAGTTGTGGGGCCTGAACCTTTCAAATGTTAGAGTTGGTGATTCGATTTATTTCGGATTAGATCGTGATATAATACCCAAGGCTTATCTAAAGTCTTCAACATTTGATCGCAATATATGAATATCAAGCGGCCAATACATAATGCGATTTATTATAAAGGATGGAGGTCAATATGACTTGTGATGCGGGCTTTAGACAAAAGGTGAATATTTATTCGAAGAGGAAATAAAGTGATAGCTCGACTTGGAGTTAAGCCAAAATATTGATGCATATCAATATGCATACATGGTGATATATTTATATATAACAGAAGAGTGAAGGTAGTCCGGACATCAAGGAGCTTCAACAATGAAAATATTCTGCCCAGATATAAAATTATTTGGGTTACAACAATGGTTTTAGCCTCTGATGGAGCAGCTTCAATATTGATTCAAATTACCAGTGCAGAAATTAAAAAGTATTGAAATTGCCTAGATCTAGAGTTGTATTGAGTACAAATTTGTTGTATCCATTTTATATGCACAAAGAGAGAGAAAGTATGGGGCTGACAAAGGTAAACAGAAATTGTAGGTTTGACAGGTATACACACACAGGTGTATAGAGTTGCAGTAAACAGAGGTATGCAGGACAGTTGCACGACAGCAACAGAAAGGACAAAACCAACAAGCCAAGGGCTGAGCGAAGTTTATGTATTGAAACTGAAAATGTAAATGTTTAATTTTTTTTATATTGTTTGTGATGCAAAGGCAAGTATCCTAAGGAAAATAAAAATCCCACTGTAACATGGAAACTTGTACATATTGTTATATTTTAAAATTTAGTTGGACAAAGGGATGAGAAGACAGAAGCCAAAGAGTCATGGCTGTTCATTCCAAATTCCTTGTGGAATACAAACAGTCATGTGATGAACTCTATATATAATATCAAATTGATATATATAGAGAGGTTAGAGAGAGTAAGGATAGAGAATGAAAAGTATAGAAGATTGAGGCAGAGAAGATAAGGAAGAGAGGAGCAGAAAGAGATGCTACAGAACAGAGCTGATATCTGAAGTAAATCAACAAAAAATTCTTTTGATAAATTGAGGAAGTTGGAGCTTCCCTATCAAGTTGAAGCTTGATAGCTGTCAGTGGTAGCTGACTGAGGTTGGATCCTCCTGTAGGTTGGTGCCTGCAAAAAAACAGTGGTGAGAGGGAGTTGGAGCTTGTATTTGCATCACGACAATAATAAGATGTGGTTTTCTCCCTTTATGGGTTTCCACTTATATCTGCTGTCTCTATCTGTGTTGCCTGTGTGCTGAGATGATTTATCAAAACTGCTTAATGTTTGCTGCTCTCATAATAAGTTTGATGTCACATTAATTTAATACTTGCTGCAACATATTAAGACTATTGATATACTAAGGTTGGTTATAAAAGTAAGCTGTAAATAAGCTGATGAAAAATTTAAAAAGCTCATGTATGTGTTGAACTGATTCACCCCCCCCTCCTCTCAGTTAAACTAAGAATTCAACATGAACTTCCCTGCATTCATGGATAGTACCCAGTCCAAACCTGTTGGTGCTGAATATAGTGCCTGACCCCATAGAGACATCAAGTGAGTCATGCAACAGAGGCAGCCATCCTGGCGAATCAACCTAAAACTGTTTGCATGAAACTTAAAGCACTTAATCACTCGACCTAGCCCACTTGGCTACTCCATGTTTTCTTTTTAAATAATCTTCCATCAGCCTTGGGCCCCATCTTGACAATCATTCCTCCTATATGGCAATTATAACCTAGTGTTGCTTCAAACAATGCATAACTATATCTGTGTTTGACTTAGGAACTTGGCTTGGAGCTATATTTTTTCATAATCCATGAGGGTTTTACTTTTCATCGCAGCAGCCAACAACTGGGTTTTATATGGTTGCCTAAGTTTGATCACTAGTTGCTATTGCCATTCCAAATTTGCTCAGAAGTGTCTACATGAGGTGCATGTTAACAGAGGCCAAGAATGGTGATGTGAAGAGGACAGTGTAAAGTAGAAGCTATATTGGATACAAAATTAATGTGGATGTGTTTGGTAAAAGGTGAAAATATTTAATACAAATTGAGGAAACCAGAGTATTAGGGAGGTGCAGAAGCAATCGTTGTGCCCATTTCTCCGACATCTGAAGATATAAAGGCTACATGCTCTTGGCAGGTACTTTGGACTAGTTGATGCTAGTTGACTTGGAGCTTCTCCTGTTCAAGGAGTATTACCCATGGAAAGGACCAATGCAATACTAGCAATGCATGTAGATTCTGCAACAATCTCATCAAAAACAGAATTAATGCACCATTCGTTCATTCACAACTTTTTTTATTGATTTCCAACAGCGGATAGCTCGCAGCCTTTTCTGACAAGGTGCAAATTGTGGCAATTTCACGGTTCCAGGGAATCAAACCAAACTATTTGAACATCTATTTGCCACATACAATGAGATTATTAATTTGGACAGATCATTATCAGGAATCGTTCCTGTTGCAACTAGTGGAAATATTTGGCAACAATTTGGATTTTTGAAAGATAGAGACGTCAGCTCAGCGAGGGTCAACTTGTTTTGGCTTTTCCTACTTCACAACTTGGGGTTGGAGGAAAAAATTCTAGCCCTACTTGCAGAATAGGAAATACTAGCTCTTCAGGAAATGCAGTTGGATGATGGGATTATTGTGTGATGGAACTGGGGCAGATAATAGCAATTTAGCAAGCATAGGTGCAGAGCCTTAATACTTGACTATGTTATAATGAAATGGCGATCCTTTTGATATCAATCCACAAGGACATTTTAGAGCAACGTACGATGGATTTTCCAATCAAGTTTGGTGGCAATAGGTGGCACAATTTTTCAACAACCCCTTTTATGCAACACAATTGTTGCACATCCACCACAATGATCCCAAACCCAACTTTAGTATCAGCATGGATCACAAAATCCTAGCACATCTAGCAGTTCACTGTCATCACAGAAACATCAACAACGCTCACAATGTTCATTGGATTTTTTCTCTTATGATGTTGACGGATTGAAGATTTCAGTTCTTGTGTAGCCATAACTCAGTAGAAAGCATCCTTGCTCGAAGGTTTGAAAAAGATCTGTGTAAATCACATTGGTATTTATATCTTCTTACATGTAAAGCCAATAAAACTAATGGAAGTTCTCAGATTCTAGAAATTATCCAATTCTTCTAGACAGAGCATTGTGGATTTTCAGAGTCCAGACGTTGGTTTGATTTCAAAAGAGGCTTCCGAAGGGCCACTTTTGGTAAAGTGACGAAAAGCATTTACAGATACAGAATTTCATCTTTTTGACATCAACTGCAACTCGTTTTTTTTTTTCCAAAGCTGTTTGCCCCAAAGGTTAAGGCACACAACAAATAGTAGAAGAACATCATTTTTGTCTGCATTCTCAATAATTATTTTATACTTATGCTGTTAAGCTCCCTCTCTCAACGTGCGATTTCTGGAAATTGATCTGCAGTTGTTTCCTTAAATTATGGAAACCAACTGCAGTTATTTCCTTAAATTATGAAATCAACTGAAGTTAATTAATTTCTTTTTGGGAGCTTATGAAGTGATCCATTACTCCCATTTCAATTATCTAGTCCGTTACTCCCATTACAGTAATCTATCATGATTTGTGGAACACTTAACGAATAGCCAACATAATCTTGATGGAAGTTTGGCTATAAATTCTTTTGTTTGGTCCCCAAGCTCACTAACTTAATCCCCTTCAGCCTTACACCATCAAGTTAGAGTGAGGAGAGCCTGGAAGTGCCTTCAAATTTTCTTTAGTGTTGGTGTTGAGGACGCAGTGATGTGTAGTGGCTATGTTAAGGAGGCTTCATTGCAGAAAAGTGAACGTGGAGAAGAACTCTCGAGGCTCTGGCTGCTGCGTTATAGTTTTATTAAAGTTTGTTTTGTTTCCTTGAAAAATCTGCAATAAACCATTCGTTGGAGCACTTCTTGGAGCGTTGATCTTTGTGCAAATTTCATCTCTGCAAAATTACTTTTTCTACATAGTATAATTCATCAATGGCTGGAGGTATTATTTAATGGGCAATTTTAAGTTTTAATTTTTAATTTTCGATTCCTTTTAAGTATTTATTCCGCATTTTGAATCGTTATTTTAAGCTATCATTTGGTATCAAAGCTACATTTATCTCTGCCTTGGTGATTATAGACATATTGTAATTTATTTTCTGAATTAAATTATTTGGAAATATGTTTTTTTTTTTTAATCTCAATTTTATGATTATAATATTTATTTAGTGCAATTTGAATAATTGTTACGCAATTTAATTTGCATGAATTAATTATTACTGCTCTAGTTAAAATATGCTATTTTGGATGAGTAAATGAGACCCATCGTTAAAATTTATGCATGAATATTGTAATTTTATTTATGCAAATTATCATTATTCTCATGTCAAGTTATTTTTATTTTTATTTTTATTTTTTAATTTTTGTAAATAATGTCTAGTGATCCATATAATTTTAATTGATTAAGAGAATAGCCACAACATCTCTAATTAAATAAAATTATATATATTATGATTGATTAGGGTCACATAAAGAGTATTTAGACATTAATTGTAATTAATTATACTAAATATAATAAATTTGATCCCACAGGAATTTTTGTTATATTTATGTAATTAATTAAGATAAAATATTCATAACTTACCCATAGGAATTATGAATTAATAGTTTTATCATAAAGTTCAAAACTTTAGACATTAATTGTAATTAATTACACTAAATATAATAAATTTTATCCCATAGGAATTTTTGTTATATTTATGTAATTAATTAGGATAAAATATTCATAAGTTACCCACAGGAATTGTGAATTAATAGTTTTATCATAAAGTTGAAAACTAAGATAGAATTTATAACAAATTATAATCATTATATACCCTTAGAACTATGAATAAAGTGAATAATTTGATAAATTCTATCATAAAGAATAAATGAATTTGCTTGAAATAAAAATTTAGTCCACAGACAATTTTTATGTCATTAGATTCATTTTTAAGCGTGATTTACATTGGTAAAGCATGAAATTTTATTTAGGCCTCAATTTTAACATAAACATGTGATATTTAATTTTATGCAGTTGTACAACTTGCAAATTTCTCTAAAATTTGTACTGATATCCCTGAACTTAAGGGAGATAACTATAAGGTCTGGAAGGAGAGAGTTCTCATTCATTTGGGGTGGATGGACATAGAATATGCTATTAGGAAAGATGAACCACTGACACTCAATAATACCATCACTGCAACGGACATCACGCTTTATGAATGATGGGAACGATCTTATCGCCTAAGCATGATGTTCATTAAGACTAAAATTTCAGCTGGTATTCGCGGTTCCGTTGAACAGCATGAAAAGGTCTGAGACTTACTAAAAGCCATTGATGATCAATTTGTCACTTCAGACAAGGCACTAGAAAACACCCTAATCATGAAGTTCTCATCCCTAAGGCTCACCAGTGTGAAAGGTGTGTGCGAGCACATCATGAAAATGAGGGACATTGTGGCTCAATTGAAGAAACTCAAGGTTGAAATATCGGAGTCTTTCCTGATGCACTACATCCTGAACACCCTTTTGCACCAATACAGACCCTTCAAAATCTCATACAACACACATAAGGATAAATGTTCAATAAATGAACTCATGACCATGTGTGTTCAAGAGGAAGAGAGACTGGTGATGGAAATGGGAGAAAGTGCAATGCTGACAACATGAGGAAATGGAAAATCTCAAGCCAATCGGAAAGGGAAAGGTAAAGTACCTCCCCAAGCCGATATAAAGAAGGATTCCAAGTGTTTCTTCTGTAAAAAGAAGGGACACATGAAGAAGGAATGCGCCAAATTTCAGAAATGGCTTGCGGACAAAGGTAATCCAATCTCATTTGTTTGTTATGAATCTAATATAGTGTTGTGACCAGCAACAACCCCCTTTTTTATATAATATTAGTAATAATACTAAATAAATGGGGACCCTTAGTTAAAAAATCCAAAAAATCAACTAGGATTTGTTTTCCCTTTCGAATAAAAATTTCTATCATAAACTTAGAGAAATCCCTTAGAAAGAACATTAAGAAACACTTAAGTTTATGATAGATTACAATAAAATTGTTCTTTAAACAAAATAGCGCATCCATCGCAAAATGGTATATATCTTTTATTAAACTGAAAATGCGATTTTGCGCTTTTACGATAATGCGATCCCAAAAAGCCTATACAATAAACATATTGGTCGCAGATCGCATAGCGCAGAAAACAGAAAATTTAAATGAATATCTTTTGCGCTGCTTTTTGCACTTTACCATAGATTTGCGATAAGCGCTATGCTTATTATGATGCTGCGCTGGCGCTATTTTACATAATCACATGGTTTCATTTTTAAGTATATTGCGAGCTATTGCGATATTGCGACATTGCGATATTGCGCAACAAATCGCAGATCGCAATGTCACAGATTCATGTAGGCGCGTTGTCCAAAGGCAATCTTCCCATATATCAAATCTGTTATGCGCTTTAATGATTAGATTAAATGATTGGATTGACAATTAATGGTAAATGAGATTGTGTTTGGATTGAAAGTCGTCAACGTATTGGACACATTATATTTTCATCCGGGCTTTCGTATTTAAAATAGCCTCATCACTCTTTCATGCCATTACTCTCATTTAATCAGAAAACGCAGCACTTAAGGAGAAATGTTTACAAAGCTACAGTAATATTGCGGCAAGAAGGAGAAGAGCTCGTTCTCGAACAGAGATGAACACTATATGGTATACCGAAGCAGTAATATGATGTCAGATATCCACTCAGGAAGGAGCGTATAACCGTTAGAAGAAGAAAACTTTGCAGTGATGAAAAAGGCTACAAAGAAAGTTCTAGTAATATATCAAGCAACCTCAAAGTGGGTGGCTTGTTTGTCAAGATAGGATAATGGTAACAAGGCCAAGGATTATCCCCTATACGGACATGGTGAAATGGGTGCTGGACAGCACCGATATTTCAGATAGACAATTCAGAACTCCAGCTCAAGAGCTAATCGGGTCATTCATCACGGAAGATTTGAAACTGATGTATCAGTTGCCAGAGCCTCAGGCGACATATAATGAGTAATTCGTGGAAGATTTTGCCAGAAAACATGCGAATTTGTCAGAATGCACACAGGAGTGGACCAAAAGAGATGAACCATTGAAGAAAAACAAACACGGACAGACAGTACCAAAAAAGAAGGTTTTAGACGCTGTTCACAAAGTTCAATATCCAAGTGGGCAATTTGACACAGTTTCTACCACAAGATAGGGTATGTGAGTTTGCCAAATTATCCCCTATAGAGCTTTTAAGAAGTAACTGAAAAAGATGTTGGAGATCAGGAGCTCTCAGGGAAACACAAAGCTCTTATTGAGTTAAGTCGGGAGTTGAAGAGACTTGAAATAATTGTAAAACAAAATGAAGAAACAATGACCAAAATCAAGGCACTTAATGCTGAGCAAGAAAAAGATGTGGAGCGTGTTCAGCAAAGAGAAAAATTACTGCGAAAGATCGAATCTATAAAGAAGAAACTACCTTGGCTGAAGTATTGTAAAAAAGAAACAAAAGGAAAAAGGAGAAAGTGGCAAAGCAAAGTTGAGATAAAATTGTGAAATTAATAACGGAGCAAAAAGCTCCAATAGAGGAGAATGCACAAATCAGAAGGCAGCAGAGGAGGCGGCTACAGCGGCAAACACTCTTACTAATTATGTAAATGACAATTTACACAAAGCTAATTTGATTCCTGAAACTGTTCCAGGATATCTCCCACAGGCACATCAACTGCAAACAGAATGGAGGCAAAAGGCAGAAGAAAGAGCAAAATCAATCCAAGGGCTGACAAGATTAAATTAGGACTCATACTGGACGTACTTGGTGAAGCCACACAGTCAACACAGTGCGCTTAATTGTATCATCAATTCTACAGAGAAGATTGCGCCTACACTTGCCGACTCTGTCTTTTTAGGACAGTTGAATTCTGAAGTCGGTCAACCGCATCTTCTCAAAACTATGCTAGATGCCTGCAAGTTTAAAGATCAAGTTCATCGATAGTTAGATTTAGTTTTAATTTACTGTATTTTAGCCTAGGAAAAGGACGGTCATTGAACCGAATCCTTAATTTTTGTAATAAGACTATTTTTAGATTTAGCTAAGTAGTATTTAAACCCTTCTCATGAATTTAGAGAAGGGTCCTGGATCTTAATAATTTTGACTTGGAGATTGCATTTCTATACTCCATTGTCTTATATATTTTTAAAAAGGATCACATCTGGTGATTTTTATGCGGAATTATCTTTGAAGTGTTGCATTTATGTACCTTTGAAATTTGATTTTGCATCATATTTACTGGATAGAGTATCAGATTGCATTTGAAAGTCCTCAAGATGAACAAGGTATTTCTATCTGTTCACTTTTGATCTCTTTTGTCTTATGATATTTGTTTTAAAATTTCTATCATTTATATGTATATTTGTTTTCACAACGCTTCCTTTTATATATCATTTTTTAGTATAATTGAAATGTTATCTTTCATAAGTATATGTAGATGATATATTATGATGAATGCAATATGTTAATACAACTCTGTTTAATTTCTTAAACATAGTTATCTTTATTTGTTTATTAGCTTCAACTTACACAAAGCACTTGATTCCTCAAATCGTTTCGTGACATTCTAAGGTACACCAATCGCAGTCATATCGGAGGAAAGGTAATAGCATAAAACTGAATTCCAGAGGTCGAGCAAGATTAAATTACAGATACATCGACGACGCAGTGAAGCCACACAACCAACACAAAGGCGCTTAATTGTGATTAACACCCTACGAGATTGCGCTACACTAAGCGACTGTTTTTTTAGGATAGCTTGACCTTGTTTAACAATCACATCTTTCAAAACTATGCTAGATCGGCCACCCGTTTAAAGACTGCTCATTTACTTCATATATAGTTAGATTTAGTTTTAATTTTACTGTATTTTAGCCTAGGAAAAGGACGGTCATTGAACCGAATCCTTAATTTTTGTAATAAGACTATTTTTAGATTTAGCTAAGTAGTATTTAAACCCTTCTCATGAATTTAGAGAAGGGTCCTGGATCTTAATAATTTTGACTTGGAGATTGCATTTCTATACTCCATTGTCTTATATATTTTTAAAAAGGATCACATCTGGTGATTTTTATGCGGAATTATCTTTTAAGTGTTGCATTTCTGTACCTTGGAATTTGATTTTGCATCAGAGTTACTGGATTAGAGTATCAGATTTCATTTGAAAATCTTCAAGATGAATAAGGTATTTCTATCGGTTCACTGTTGATTTCTTTTGTCTTATGATATTCGCTGCTTGCTTTTCTATCATTTACATATTTGATCAGTTAAATGCTTTTTTATATATCATTTCTGAGTATAATTGAAACGTTATTTTTCATAATTACATATAGATGGTATACAATGATGAATGCAATATGCTAATACAACTCTGTTTAATTTCTTAAACAGAGTTATCTTTATTTGTTTCTGCACATTTCAATTTAAATAATAATATATTTTCATGGTTATTGTTAAATTGGAACAATCTTAAGTTGTATTCACATATAATTACCCGGGTTAGTGTTAGAATTTCTTTATCAGTATTTAGTTTAAATTAGATAGTTTTTATTTCAGTTAATTTAGTCCCATTTTCACTCTGATTCAAATCAAATCATCACCAACCCATTTAGTTATATGAAATCGAACTTTAAATCCAAAGTGAGCCACCATACCAAACGGAAAAGGAGCTGTCCTAAGGTCCCGACCGGGTGGTTTTCCCCAATGTTTGAAGTAGAGATTTTCTAGGCTTCAACATTTTTGGCGCTAGAAGGAGGGCCTGAGCTATGAATGGCAAGTAAATATTTACCCACAAGCCATTCTGAGAGCAAAAAACCCTCATCAACTTCTTCAATTTCTTCTGAAATACAAAATCCTATACAAGAAATTGCGAAGAATATTCATACACCCACTACCAAAATCTCAAAATATTTAGACAATCAAAATCCTGAGTCTCCTGAAGTTCAAGATTTAATTCATAAATTGAAAGGATTCTTGTTATCTCTAGAAGAGTTTGAAATATCTGAAGGTAGTGTAACTTCAAAATTTGTTTCTTCGAAACCTCTTACTATGCTTCAAAGTGAAAAACTTGGTATTTCTCCGAAAGAATTCCCTTTACCTAGTAGAGTCAAGACAAGAAAAACTCAATCGGAATCAGTAAGTGATATAAGTTCAACATCTAATATTCAATTACCTGTTTCCGAAATCCCAACTCAACAAAGTACAGTTGTTTCCACATCATCTCCTCAATCATCATCAATCTCAACATCGTCTATTCCAACAACTTCTATTCAAACACCACCAGTTTCTACTACTCCTCCAATAGTTGTTCCAATAATGGCTAGGCCATGGGCTACTCCAGGGGCAGTCAACATGGCTGCACCTTTACATGATTTACCAGACAATCCTGGAAAATGGCTTGCAAAATTTAGTCCAGATCTTAACATTCAAGCTGAAGAACATATCAATAACTTTATGCTGGCTATAAATTTGAATGGAGTCACACATGAAGATGTTGTAGTCAGACTATTCCCTTATACTCTTCAAGGAGCAGCAGGATCATGGTACTTTTCATTACCTTCGGGATCCATAACAAGTTGGGCCATTTTTGTAGATCATTTTTTAACCAAATTTGGAGATGACAGATCAATAGCTACTTTAATCAACGATCTCTCAAATTTTAAAGCAGAACCCAAGGAACCCATCAAAGAATTCAACGCTAGATTCAACAAACTTTTGAACAAAATTCACACAGATTCAAGGCCTAGTGAACAAGTCAGAAGTGAATGGTACATAACTGCCTTACCCTCAAACATAGCAATTTTTGTAGATAGAGCTGCAAAGCCTACATTAGCTGAGAATATGAAAGAGGCTATTGCAGTAGAGAAACGAATTATTTCTCTAGAAAATAAAAATGCTATTAAGGAAAGGAAATCAAAGAAAGTCAGCTTCAAATATGATTCAAAGAAAAAGGCCAAAGATCCATACGACATGGAAGGTTTACAGAAAGTTCTTAAAACCATGTCAAATGAAATGGTTGAAATTAAAAAACAAGTAGCTGAAACTTCTACCAAGAAAACATTCCGAAATTTCAGAAGAAACCAAGTTGAATCTAAACCTCCTAATGCAATCTCTAATGCAGAATCAGAAGAAGAGGAAGAAGAAGAAGATACATCTTTAGTATCAGATGAGGAAGATGAGAATGAAGAAATAGCCGAATTGCATGGAATGTGGGATTTTATTCTCCCTAATTCTGATAGTGAGGTAGAACAAGAAGCTATGTCTGTAAGTACTAGGAGTAAATTTACATCGAAGCCTGTACAAACAGTTCCTAAAAAGAAAATTCTCCACGCTCATCAAAATCAACCATCCGTTCATCCGCTACATCAATAACAAAGACTTTAGTCGTATCCCAGGAGCACAACATTGTCGATGACATGAAAAAGATCAAAGCCAACATTTCCTTACATGAACTCGCAAACTAAAACACCAGCAGGAGTTATGGAAAGAATTAAATTACCACACCAATCGCTTCCTACCAAGTGGTAGTTGCAAAATAGCTAGAGGAGCCTTCGTGTCACCGTGATAGCGTAGATGCTACCGACATCGCGTTTATTGTGGCGTTCAAATTTCAAACTCTCTTTTTCTCACTTATGATGTACAATAAAAATCTGTACAATTGTTTGATTGATTCTGGAGCTTCCTCCAATATAATGCTCATCATTGCAAGCAATTGAACATTTAACCACAAATCACGCTCATATCGCTTCAATCGACTGCCTAAAGTTCAAGTTGTAGGAGAATTGACCAAGCACATTTATTAGCTTTTGATCCTAGGATTGTTCAAAGAATTGATATTTTGACCGTCGATATTCTAATTTTATGATTAATTTCATGGTGGACCGTCTTGTGAAATCATAATGTAATAGTATCTCACCCATTATTCACATATGTGGTTTTCTCATGAAACCAAATCAAATCAAATTGAACGAGAACATATGACGACACCTGCCATCGGGACCAACAATCGTAATGAGGGTTCGTGGTATTCAACAACAATATTCTTGGATAGTTATTCTGGTCAATCATTTCTGAAACTTCAAGCACCTCAATCACCTTTTTCTGTGAAATACTTTTGTCTTCAAATAGAAAATTTTTCACAATCATCTTTCCAAAATTCGTAAATATCAAGTGTAATTGTAGATAAGCCAATAGATAAATCTTTATTTTGGTCATTATATTTTGATGGATCAAAGTCTAATGATGGAGCTGGAGCAGGATGCATCTTAATTGATCCATATGGAGAGAAAACCATGCTGTCATGTAGGTTAGAATTTGAGTGTACGAACAATACCGCAGAATATGAAACCTTGATACAAGGACTTTATAAAGCTATAGGGTTAGATGTTAAATACTTGAAAGTCTTTGGTGATTTCGAAATTGTCATAAAACAAGTTAGGAATACTATTCATTGCCTTTCAGGACATCTTAAACACTATAGAACCCTAGTACAAGATCTTACCACTCATTTCTTAGCATTCAATATTTGGTTCTCAGAACCAAAACACCACCGAACGTTAGCTAATATTGCATCTAAACTCCCTATCTTCAAGATTACAGCTTGATAGGTTTTGGGAGAATTGATTAACCATCCTGCCCCGTATAATGTTACAAATCGAGAGTATTCTATCATGATCAAGATATTTTAAATTTCATGACTTCAAGAGAACTGTATGATGAGAAATTATTGACGAAGATGAGATCATGATTTACAAAATTGCTTCAAAAGGTAATGAAAATCCCATTCCGGAATCTATCCGTTGTTAAATTAGAGGATTTATATGACATTAAAGACAGATTTAAGAAAGTCACTAATGCTAAACTTCAAAGTTCCACTTTGAAGTTTGAATTAGTAAATCTTGGTTCTGATTCTAAACCTCAAAACGTTAACTTAGGACTCAATTTGACACCATAGGAAAGGAATGCGTTCATTAAACTTCTGAACAAGTATAAAAACGTTTTTGCTTGGAATTATGATGATTTAAAAACGTATGATACTTCAGTTATTCAACACACAATTTCAATGCTTCTTGATATTAAACTTGTTCAACAGAAGTTAAGAAAGATCCATCCAAATCTCGAAAGTCAAATCAAATCAGAACTTAATAAACTTTTAAAAGCCAAAATCATCTTTCCTGTCAGGCACTCCAATTGGGTTTCCAATATGGTACCTGTAAGGAAGAAAAATGGCGATATAAGAATCTATATTGATTTCAGAAATTTAAACAAGGCATGTTTAAAAGACAATTTCCCATTGCCAACCATGGAACAGATACTTCAAAAGGTAGCTGGTTCTGAACTTATGTCCTTTCTTGATGGATTTTCGGGCTATAATCAAGTTTTATTTCATCCAGATGACAGATTGAAAACAACTTTCAGAACAAAATGGGGAACTTATGCTTATTAGAAAATGCCTTTTGGTCTAATAAATGCAGGAGCAACTTTCCAAAGAGCCATAGACATAGCATTTAAAGGTCTGATCAATAAATTAGTTGTTGTTTATCTTGATGACATAACAATATTTTCAAAAAAGAGAGCCAATCATCTACATGATTTAAAGCAAATATTTGAAAGATGTAGATGGTTTGGTATTTCCTTAAATCCGAAGAAATCTTTCTTTGCTTTAGATGAAGGAAAACTCTTAGGATTTTTTGTGTCAAAAGATGGTATATATATTGATCCAGATAGAGTGAAAGAAATTTCTGATATTTCCTTACCTCATAACAAAAAATCCATGCAATCATTTCTTGGACAGATCAATTTTGTTAAAAGATTCATTCTTGATTTTTCTTTAATTATTTTACCTATGCAAAATATGATCAAGAAGAATTCAGTATTCAAATGGGGACATAAAGAGAAAGAAGATTTTGATGCAATCAAACAAGCGATCATTAATGCACCAGCATTGAATACCCCAGATTTTTCTAAAGATTTTACTTTGTATACTTTGGCCACCGAGACATCCTATGCAGCTATTTTAACACAACTCAATGATCAAAAAATCGAGGCACCAATTTCTTTCTTTAGCTCAAATCTGCAAGGAGCTGAGCTTAACTATTCCGATGTTGAAAAACAAGCCTTTGCTGTGTTTAAATCAATCAAACATTTCAGACCTTTTCTCTTGAAAACACATACAAAAATCATTGTCCCATTCTCTGCAGTGAGGCAATTATTAATTCAAAAAGAAGTAGGAGAAAAGAGAGCTAATTGGGTAACAGCCTTGCAAGAATATGATATTGATATTAAACCAGCTAAGATTGTTAGAGGACAAGGTTTTTGAAGATTATTGGCAGGAGCTCATAACATACCAGAAAATCAAGATTCAAATCAAGATATTCAAGTAAGTCAGATAAGTGTTACAGATTCTGAATCTCAGTATGCTGATCTTATCTATTACTTGAAAAATGGGTATGCTCCTTCTAATCTCAGTTATAAGAGTAAACGCGCTTTAAGGTTAAAAGCTATTAAATATGAGATCATTGATAATGTGTTATTCAGGAAAAATTATGATTCAATCTTATTAAGATGTCTTGAAAAGACTGAAGCTGAAAAGGTTTTGCAGGAGTTGCATGATGGACCAGCAAGAGGTCATTTTGGAGGTGGTACCACAGCTCACAAAATAATTCGTGCTGGTTATTATTGGCCTACCCTTTTTAAAGATACACATGATTACGTAAGGAAGTGCCGAATTTGTCAAACTGCAAGTGGAAGATAAAGGAAACCAGCTTTTCCTTTGCAACCAGTGACTATTGAGCAACCATTCGAACAATGGGGGCTTGACATTATTGGTGAGATAGTACCTCATTCTTCTAAACAACACAAGTACATCCTTACTGCAACTGATTACTTTACAAAATGGGTAGAGGCAATCCCGTTGAAGGTAGCCAATTCTGATGCAATTATTGATTTCATAGATCAATTCATCATAACCAGGTTTGGTGTACCTAATGCTCTAGTCTTTGATAATGCATCTTACTTCTCTGGAAATAGTTTAATAGAATTTGCAGTCAAAAGAGGTTTTAAATTAAAATATTCAGCCAATTATTATCCACAAGGTAATGGTTTGGCTGAATCCACTAACAAAAACCTTATCAAAATCATTAAAAGGACCGTTGATCAAAATCAAAAGAATTGGCACAAATCTTTAATCTTTGCATTATGGGCTGATCGTATCACTGAAAAAGCTTCAATAGGGACTTCACCTTTCAATCTGGTTTATGGAAAAGAAGCTGTGATACCATCAAATTTAACTTTTCCATCATTAGCCCTAGTGCAATTTATTGAAGAAAATCCTTCTTCATCCATTCAATTGAGATATGATCAAATCCTTAAACTAGAAGAAGATAGAGATAAAGCAAAAATTATTCATGAAAAACATCAACAGCTTGTAAAATCTTCTTTTGATACAAGTTCTACCAGCTCAAAAATTTTGTCAATTGGTGATCTTGTTCTGAAATGGGATAAAGCACACGAAGAAAAAGGTAAACATACCAAGTTTCAGAAAATGTGGCTTGGACCATTTCAGATCGTTGAAAAGATAGGCTCAAATACATTCACACTCCAAGATCTAACAGGTAAGAGAGAATCTCTTCCTGTAAATGGGCTTATCTTGAAGAAATTATTTTCATAAGGAGGTAACCCCTTCTTAAACTGTACATATTCCTTTCTGCAAAGTTTTTGATTATTTTTGCAAATAAAAGTTGTTAATGAGTCTCTAATTGACTGTTTACTAGTTAAGAAAATTTCTTCGGAAGAATATTATAAACATTTATTTTGTGTAAATAAGAATTTTTAGAGTAATGATCACATTTTTTGGATAGTTTAAAATAAGATGTTAAACTTTGAAAGATTATTCCAATCATTTGCATGATCTTTTGAAAACTTGAGAAGAATGTAAATCATCATAAGTTTATTAAGTAGAGAAAGGTTATTTGTAAAAGTAAATATTTTTCAAAGTTTTGGAACTCAAAAAACTTTGAAAATTGTCATCCGTTGATTCTTAAGGATAAAACTATTTCACCCCATCCATTTAAGTTGTGATTTTTTAGAATGTAATTCTAAGAAATTTGAAAATTTAAGAGATAAGAGGTCTCATTATGAGCCGACTTACCATGTTCATAAAGAGTAATAAAACTGACATTACCAATACTGCATACCAAAACATGGTAATGGCTTATAAATATAAGACAAGGGGTCTCATCACGAGCCAGCTTGTTCAGTTTAATTATAACTAGTGAATGGCATTGTTATTAATTGGCTACCAAACCAGAACAATGACTCTTAAAAATAAAAAATAAGTAAAAGACAAAAACATGAGATAATAGGTCTTATGAATTTATCTTTTAAAAAGTCATAATTTTAGTTGGATGGGACAATGAATGGTTAATGGTTTAAAGGTAACCATGTCGAGACTATGAACGTTTGTTGGCAGCGGAGGCAATACCTATGGCAATAGAGTATATTATAAAACCAAAACTTGGAGAAATCCACTTACTTCATTATTAACACCAATCAAAGCTTGAGATAACCCAAAAATGTTTTTATTCTTAAGGAATTAGAAAGAAATTGCGAAATGATTTTTATTTCTTTTTCATAGTTACATTTTATTTGAATTATCCTAAGATAGTTTTCATTGTCTTTAAAAATCTTTACTTACTAAAGATAGAGTGTTCATTTTATTTTTTCAGAGATAAATGTTTCTTTCAGTGAATCGCCAATTGTTGTGACCAACAACAACCCCCCTTTTATTTAATATTAGTAATAATACTAAATAAATGGGGACCCTTAGTTAAAAAATCCAAAAAATCAATTAGGATTTGTTTTCCTTTTCAAATAAAACTTTCTATCATAAACTTAGAGAAATCCTTTAGAAAGAACATTAAGAAACACTTAAGTTTATGATAGATCACAATAAAGTTGTTCTTTAAACAAAATAACGCATCTATCACAAAATGGTATATATCTTTTATTAAACTAAACAAGTATTTCTATGCTAATATAATGCGATCTCAAAAGTTTACACAATAAACATATTAATAGATTTAATAGCGCAGAAATGTAAAATAAATGAATATCTTTTCGCCAACACATCATACCATAGATTTACATGCTTATTTACATAACTCCATATGGTTTCATTTTACATATCATATATTAAGAACAAATCGAGATCGGTCGTCACATTCATATAAAAGCGTCGTTTGTAAGACAATCTTCCCATATATCAAATCTGTTATGCGCTTTAATGATTAGATTAAATGATTGGTTTGACAATTAATGGTAGATGAGATTTTGTTTTGATTGAAAGTTGTTTCACGATTAAAATATTATATTTCATCTGCCTTCACATTTAAAACAGTCTCATCACCTTTCTTATGCCATTACTCTCATTTAACTCATAAAACGCAGGCACGAAGGAGAAAACGTCTATACAAAGCTTTCACTAAACACTATGGGTAAGAAGGAGAAGAGTTTTAGTTCTGAAAACAGAGAAATGGCTTCACTGTATGCAGACACCGCTTGCAATAAGGATGTCGGTATATCCACTTGGGAAGGAATGTATAATTTGTTAGAAGAAGAAAATCCTGTGGTGATGAAAGTTGCGGCTACAGTAGGTTCTAGTAATACATCTGAAGCAACCCTCAAAGAACTGGCTTGTTCATTTCTTCATAGGATAGCGGCAAGGCCAAGGATTCTCCCATATATGGACATGGTGAAATGGGTGCTGGACAACACCAATATTTCAAACAGACAATTCAGAACTCCAGCTCGAGAGCTAATCGGGTCATTCACCACGGAAGATTTGAGACTAATGTATAAGTTGCCAGAACCTCAGGCGACTTATAATAAGCAATTCATGGAAGATTTTGCCAGAAAACATACGAATTTGTCAGAATGCACACAGGAGTGGACCAAAAGAGATGAACCATTGAAGAAAAACAATTATGGACGGATAGTACCAAAAAAGAATGTTTTAGACACTATTCACAAAGTTCAATATCCAAGTGGACAATTTGACACAGTTTCTACCACAAGATAGGGTATGTGAGTTTGCCAAATTATCCCCTATAGAGCTTTTAGAAGTGACTGAAAAAGCTGTTGGAGATCAGGAGCTCTCAGGGAAACATAAAAATCTTATTGAGATAAGTCGGGAGTTGAAGAGACTTGAAATAACTGTAAAACAAAATGAAGAAACAATGACCAAAATCAAGGCACTTAATGTTGAGCAAGAAAAAGATGTGGAGTGTGTTCGGCAAAGAGAAAAATTACTGCGAAAGATCAAATCTATAAAGAAGAAACTAACTTGGCTGAAGTATTATAAAAAAGAAACAAAAGGAAAAGGAGAAAATGGCAAAGCGAAGTTGAGATGAAATTGCAAAATTAATAACGGAGCAAAAAGCTCCAATAGAGGAGAATGCACAAATCAGAGAAGGTAGCAGAGGAGGCGTCTACAGCGGCAAACACTCTTATGGATTGTGTAAATGATAATTTACACAAAGCTAATTTGATTTCAGAAACTGTTCCAGGATATCTCCCACAAGCACATCAACTGCAAACAGAATGGAGGCAAAAGGCAGAAGAAAGAGCAAAATCAATCCAAGGGCTGACAAGATTAAATTGGGACTCATACTGGATGTACTTAGTGAAGCCACACAGTCAGCACAGTGCGCTTAATTGTATCATCAATGCTACAGAGAAGATTGCGCCTACGCTTGCTGACTCTGTCTTTTCAGGACAGTTGAATTCTGAAGTCGGTCAACCGCATCTTCTCAAAACTATGCTAGATGCCTGCAAGTTTAAAGGTAAAGTTCATAGATAGTTAGATTTAGTTTTAATTTTACTGTATTTTAGCCTAGGAAAAGGACGGTCATTGAACCGAATCCTTAATTTTTGTAATAAGACTATTTTTAGATTTAGCTAAGTAGTATTTAAACCCTTCTCATGCATTTAGAGAAGGGTCCTAGATCTTAATATTTTTGACTTGGAGATTGCATTTCTGTACTCCATTGTCTTATATATTTTTAAAAAGGATCACATTTGGTGATTTTTATGCGGAATTATCTTTGAAGTGTTGCATTTCTGTACCTTGGAATTTGATTTTGCATCAGAGTTATTGGATTAGAGTATCAGATTTCATTTGAAAATCTTCAAGATGAATAAGGTATTTCTATCGGTTCACTGTTGATTTCTTTTGTCTTATGATATTCGCTTTAAAATTGCTATCATTTATATATATTTGGTTTTCACAACGTTTCTTTTTATATATCATTTATGAGTATAATTGAAACGTTATTTTTCATAAGTATATATAGATGGTATACAATGATGAATGCAATATGTTAATACAACTCTGTTTAATTTCTTAAACAGAGTTATCTTTATTTGTTTCTGCACATTCCAATTTATATAATAATACATTTTCATGGTTATTGTTATTGGAACAATCTTAAGTTGTATTCACATATAATTACCCGGGTTAGTGTTAGAATTTCTTTATCAGTATTTAGTTTAAATTAGATAGTTTTATTTCAGTCAATTTAGTCTCATTTTCATCCATCCAAATCAACTCATCACCAACCCATTTAGTTATAAGGAAACTGGTCCTTTAAATCCAGTCGGAGCCACCATACCAAACGGAAAAGGAGCTGTCCTAAGGTCCCGACCGGGTGGTTTTCCCCAATGTTTGAAGCAGAGATTTTCTAGGCTTCAACATATAGTTAATGTCAATATTAACACTTGGTGGATTGATTCTGGATCAACAATTCACATTTCTAATTCCTTGCAGGGTTTGCAAAACCTAAGGAAGCCAGTGGGAAGTGAGAAAAGCATCTTATCAGGAAACAAGATGGGCTCGCATGTAGAAGCTATAGGAACATGCTATTTAACTTTAAGTAGTGGCTTTGTTTTAGAATTAGAAAAGACTTTTTATGTTCCAAGTTTTTCTAGAAACTTGATTTCAGTTTCAAGGCTTGTACCTTTTGGATATTCCTTTAACTTTTCAAAAACATCCTTCAATTTATTTTATAAATCTGATTGTGTTGGGAATGGTATTTTGTCTAATGGTCTTTACTACATTAATTTACAAAAAAATGTCACTTATGATTCAATGCATGTTCACACTGGCACTAAAAGACGTGTTATTAATGGAAATTCCTCTAAATTATGGCACCAGAGACTAGGTCATATCTCCATAGAAAGAATTAAAAGATTGATAAATGAAGGGGTACTTAATACTCTGGATTTTATTGATTTTGAGACTTGTGTGGACTGCATAAACGGAAATCAGACCAACAAGTCAAAGATAGGTGCCAATAGAAGTTCAGACATATTAGAGATCGTACATACTGATATATGTAGTCTAGACATGGACTCACATGGTCAGAGATACTTCATCTCTTTTATAGATGATTACTCACGATATATGTATCTCTACATGCTTCATAAAAAGAGCAAAGCATTAGATGCCTTTAAGATCTTTAAGGTTGAAGTAGAGAATCAATGTGACAAGCAAATTAAGATTGTGAGATCAAATAGAGGTGGAAAATATTATGGTAGATACACAGAAGATGGACAAGCACCTGGGCCATTTGAAAAATTGCTTCAAGAACATGGGATTGTTTCCCAATACACCATGCCTAGTTCACCCGACCAGAGTGGTGTAGCAGAAAGAAGAAACCGAACATTATTGGACATGGTGCGGAGTATGCTTAGCAGCTCCAATCTTCCTAAATACTTGTGGACAGAAGCACTTCAGATGACAGTGTATATATTAAACCGAGTTCCAACCAAGGCTGTTCCTAAAACGCCATTTGAATCATGGAAAGGTTGGAAACTGAGTTTGCGACATATGCACGTTTGGGGATGCCCGTCTGAAGTGAGAATATATAATCCACAAGAGAAGAAGCTGGAACCAAGGACCATTAGTGGGTATTTCATTGGATATGCTGAAAGGTCTAAAGGTTACAATTTTTTTTGTCCATCTCACAGCACTAGGATTGTGGAATCAAGAAATGCAAAGTTTCTTGAAAATGACTTGATCAGTGGGAGTGATCAAACCAGGAACATAGTTTCTGAGAAGGATCATTCAAAATCTCAACCTTCCACCTCAAGTGATAGATTGGTTATTGTTCACAGCACCCCTCAAGTACCAACTGGTGTTGAACAACCAATTTTTGAAGTTCCACAAGCTGCTGACGACATTCTAGTAGATCAGATAGTTCAAGAATTTCCAAGAATTTTTGAACAACAAGTTGAACCACATACTTTTTAGGAAGATGGTGGTACAACATTAGGAAGATCTACTAGACCAAAGAGATCAACAATACCTGATGATTATATTGTGTATCTGTAGGAATCTGACTACAACATTGGAGCTGGAAATGATCCCGAGTCTTTTTCACAAGCCATGAGTTGCAAAGAATCATAATTATGGTATGATGCCATGAATGAAGAGATGAATTCTATGAAGAGTAACAAAGTCTGGGATCTTGTTGAGTTGCCTAATGGTGCAAAAGACATTGGATGTAAATGGATCTTTAAGACAAAGAAAGACTCATTGGGCAACATTGAGAGATACAAGGCAAGACTCATTGCAAAGGGATTCACTCAGAAAGAAGGAATCGATTACATGGAGACTTTCTCTCCTGTATCTAAGAAAGATTCCTTGCATGTTATTATGGCATTAGTAGCCCATTTTGACTTGGAGTTGCACCAAATGGATGTGAAAACAAAATTTCTCAATGGAGATCTAGAGGAGGAGGTTTACATGAAACAACCTGAAGGATTATCCTCTAGTGATGGTGAGCAATTGGTTTGCAAGCTCAAGAAATCATTATATGGATTAAAACAAGCATCTCGCCAATAGTATTTGAAATTTCATAATGTAATTTCTTCTTTCGGTTTTGTAGAAAACATTATGGATGAATGTATATAATTGAAAGTCAGTGGGAGTAAAATCTTTTTTCTTGTTTTATATGTGGATGACATTTTGCTAGCAACCAATGATAAGGGTTTGCTGCATGAGGTGAAACAATTCCTCTCTAAAAATTTTGATATGAAGGATATGGGTGAGGCATCTTATGTCATCGGCATTAAGATCCATAGAGACAGATTTCGAGGCATCTTGGGTCTATCTCAGGAAACCTATATTAATCAAATTTTAGAGAGATTTCAGATGAAGGATTGTTCACCAAGTGTCGCTCCCATTGTGAAAGGTGATAGGTTCAATTTGAACCATTGCTCGAAGAACGATTTTGAAAGGGAACAAATGAAGAACATTCCATATGCTTTTGCTGTCGGAAGCTTAATGTATGCTCAAGTCTGCACAAGACCTGACATTGCATTTGTTGTGGGAATGTTGGGATGATATCAAAGTGATCCAGGTTTAGAACACTAGAGAGCTACAAAGAAAGTAATGAGGTACCTTCAAAGAACCAAAAACTACATGCTTATGTATAGACGGACGGACAATTTGGAAGTAATTAGCTACTTAGATTCTGACTTTGCTGGATGTGTTGATTCACGCAAATCAACATCAGGATACATTTTTATGATGGCCGGTGGCGCTGTATCATGGAGTGCCAAGTAGACCTTGATTGCCACTTCCACTATGGAAGCCGAGTTCATCCCTTTTTTTGAGGCTACTTTACAAGGTGTATGGCTTAAGAGTTTCATTTATGGGCTTAGAATTATGGATTCTATTTCTAAGCCATTGAGAATGTATTGCGACAATTCAGCTACTGTTTCTATGGCTAAGAACAACAAAAGTGGGAGTCAAAATAAACACATCGACATTAAGTATTTAGCTATAAGGGAACGTGTTAAAGAAAAGAAAGTGGTCATTGGGCACGTTAGCACTGAGTTGATGATCGCTGATCCTTTGATTAAGGGCATGCCACCATTTAAATTCAAGGATCATGTAATGAATATGGGACTTGGTTCCATTATGTAGTTTCTCATTGTATGAACAACGTTATTTTAATGAAATTCTTAATTATTGTGATGTTTTTATCATATTTATGTGCACCTTAATTTGATTTGAGAGAATTCATATATGTAGGACCAAGAATGAACATAGGGTTTATTCATTAAGAAATTGTTGCCACATAAATTTTAATAGAAATAAATACATAGTAATACATGGAAGATAATACTCGTCATTAGAGGACTTATCGCCATGATTCATGTATCTATTAATTAATACAGATTTTCAATGGGTTTTAAGATGAGACATTAATATTGGAAGTATGGACCAAGTGGGAGAATGTTAAGCTCCCTCTCCCAACGTGTGATTTCTGGAAACTGATATGCAGTTGTTTCCTTAAATTATGGAAACCAACTGCAGTTATTTCCTTAAATTAGGAAATAAACTGAAGTTAATTAATTTATTTTTGAAAGCTTCTGAAGTGATCTGTTACTCCCATTTCAGTTATCTAGTCCGTTACTCCCATTATAGTTATCTACCATGATTTGTGGAACACTTAACGAATAGCCAATAGAAGCTTGATGGAAGCTTGGCTATAAATTCTTCTGTTTGGTCCCCAAGCTCACTAACTTAATCCCCTTCAGCCTTACACCATCAAGTTAGAGTGAGGAGAGCTTGGAAGTGTCTTCAAATTTTCTTTAGTGTTGGTGTTGAGGACGAAGTGCTGTGTAGTGGCTATGTTAAGGAGGTTTCGTTGCAGAAAAGTGAACATGGAGAAGAACTCTCGAGGCTCTGGCTGCTGCGTTATAGTTTTATTAAAGTCTGTTTCGTTTCCTTGAAGAATCCGCAATAAACCATTCGTTGGAGCACTTCTTGGAGCATTGATCTTTGTGTAGATTTCATCTCTGCAAAATTACTTTTTATACATAGTATAATTCATCAATGGCTGGAGGTATTATTTAATGGGAAATTTTAAGTTTTAAATTTTAATTTTCGATTCCTTTTAAGTATTTATTTTGCATTTTGAATCGTTATTTTAAGCTATCATATGCTTGAGTTGGTCATACGCGAGGGAGAAAAGGTAAACCAGTCCAATTACCACTCCGAAAGAAGGATACAGAGGACATGATTACTATTTCCGTAACTACTTAAAAAGCTACTACTTAAGTGGTTTAGAAATATGTTCCTGAATTTGACCCTTTGACAAAGTGGGATTCATAGTGTGTTTAGAGGAGAGGTTTGAATGGCAAGGTTCTGAAGCTTGGGATGGTCTTCAACGTCATTCTTGTATTTCATGATTTACGATTACAATCCAAAAGTATGAAGAAATAGGGCATCTGTATGGTGGTTGTTTAGATTGTAGGTGTAGAAATTAATAGAAATTTTCTACTACTGATGTATTCGAACAGAAAACAAGAGATTACAAATTTCCTCTACTATTTTTTGGAATGAAAATCACAATTTAGAAAGACATGAAATGACATGAAACCATAAAAAACACAAGAACACAATGATTTACATGGGAACCCAACTGAGAAAAACCCCTTCACTACTTTTCATTAATCAGTTGAGAATGATAAACTATTACTATGTCTTGCTTCAATCATGAAGCACACCCTGCACTGTAAACCCGTTCGCCTGCTCATTGTGCTGCTCTGACCAACACTTAGCCAATTCAAGGTCCCAAATTGCTCCTATTTCCTTGTGCAATCCTTAGGAAATTATCTCCTAAAAGATAGGAATTTCCTCTTATTTCATTGTGCTTAAATTCCAAGCCTATACACTCAACTAGTATACAATTGATAATTACAAGGTACCTTTTCCTCCACTCTAGCCAGACAATTCGAATTCCATGCATGTTTGGGTTATTTTTAGCTGATTGACTATTTTAGCTCAGAGATCATTGAGTTAACAACAATTTAATTTCTCAACTGACCTTAAACTAACTCAACTAGTTACTTGAGCTCAGTTAATTGAGTCCAACTAAAAATAACTGAACTAGATTGCTAAATTTTAGCAATCACTACATGCACAACTCTACTTCTAGCCTATAACTCGAATTTACTGAGCTAACTGGTAGATAAGGCCATGTCACAAAGTTATTTGTAATCCAAGTTATTATGATGATGTGGAAAATCGAATTACTCAATTTGACTAAGGCAAAAGTCAAATTGAGTCTTTCTTGCTACAATTTCTAACTCTCTTAGCAAGAAAATGATTTTTCACCGCCACTATCATGTACTCGTGGAATTCAAATTTTCCAATTGACAATGCCTTTGTCAAGATATCTGCATCGTGCTTCTCAGTTGGAATGTAATGTAGCATCATAATTCTCCTCTATAAACAATCCCGCAAGTGATGGTACCTAATATCAATGTGCTTGACCTGTCATGAAGCACTAGATTCTCATAGAGTTTGATAGAACTCTGATTGTCACAATAAATAATTTTTGGATCCATCCCCTGAATAAAAAGACCCACAAATATTTTCCTCATCCATATGGCCTCACATGCTGTTTGACTTGCAACCATGTATTCAACGTTTGCTGAGCTGAGTGCCACAAACCTCTGTTTCCTGCTATACCAAGAAATAGTTGTAGACCCAACACTGAAGATAACACCTCAAACACTTTTCTTGTCTGATGGACTCCCCGCCCAATTTGCATCAGTGAAGCCTTGGAACTTCGCTCCCTCCGTCCTCCTGTACCATAACCTATACTCAGTTGTGCCTCTGAGGTATCTTAACATATTCTTTGCTACGTTCCAATACACCTTGGTAGGCTTCACCATCAATTGATTAACTACATGGTTTATGTTGAGCCTTGTGTTCACTAGATACATCAAGGATTCCACAAGTTGTCTATAGATTTTAGATTTTACTGCCTCTCCTAAAGAAACACTCTTCTTCCTCTAGTTTGTAGTTAGAGGTGTGTCCATAGGCTTGCAGTTCTCCATGTGAAATCCTTGAAGTATTTCAGATGAATACTTCCCCTGAATCACAAACAACTCACCATCACCTTGCCATACTTCCAACCCAAGGAAGTAATGCATTAAGCCCTTGTCTTTCATCTCAAATTCTCTTGCAAGGTCCTCCTTGCAAGAGTGGATCAACTACACATCCCTTGTAAGTATCAAGTCATCAACATGCGATACCAACAAATTTATCGATAAAAAGAGGACTATTACCTCAAAACAAGAACTTTAGCCCAAAAACCCCAAAAAACATGAAAAAACAACTCAAAAATGAAAATCATGTATGCCAGAATAATGTTTTTTTTTAAGGGTAAATTTTCAACAATTTTTTAAAACAATTATTATTATTTTCTTTGCAAAAAGGATGACAAGAACACTCTAAAAAAAAAAGTGTTGTTGTTGGAACCAAAAAAAAAAAAACCGGGTTACAATTTTGACACTTTCTAGCAATGAAATGATAAAATATTAGGGCTTTGAAAAACTGTCAAATTCCAACAATTTTTGGACATGATGTTAAAGAAACAATATTATATCTCAAAGCCTTATAATTCCAACAATTTCCATCTATGTTAAAGATAAAATATCTCGACTCTAAAAACCCTAAAATTGTTATTGTTTTCAACCATAACATTAAAGATAAAATATCATAACTCAGAAAAACTTTAAGATTTTGACAAATTTTCTTAGGCTAAGATTTGAAAACAACTATAATTTTAGCCTTTAAAATAAAAATTACTATTGGAATTATGAATCTTTCATTTACTTGTTCATTTTGAAAACGTGTTTTAGTCATATAATTTGTTCATAATTTCATGGTTAAAATATGTTAAAATTTAAGGTTTTTAATTCCATGGTTGAAAATTTGTCAAAATCTTAAGGTTTTTCTGAGTTATGATATTTTATCTTTAATGTTATGGTTGAAAACAGTTACAATTTTAGGGTTTTTAGAGTCAAGATATTTTATCTTTAACATGGATGGAAATTGTTAGAATTATAAGGCTTTGAGACATGATATTTTATCTTTAACATCATGTCAAAAAATTGTTGGAATTTTATGGTTTTTCAAAGCCCTGATATTTTATCTACAATTTCACTGCTAGAAAGTGTCAAAATTGTAACCTGGTTATTTTTTTTGGCTCCAACATCAATATTTTTTGTTTTGAGAGTGTTTTTTTCATCCTCTTTGCAAAAAAAAAAGGTTTTTAAAAAATTGTCGAAAATTTACCCTAAAAAAACATTATTCTGGCATACACAATTTTCGTTTTTGAGTTGTTTTTTCATGTTTTTTGGGGTTTTTGGGCTAGAGTTCTTGTTTTGAGGTAATATTCATCTTTTAATCGATAAATTTGTTGGTATCGCATGTTGATGACTTGATACTTACAAGGGATGGGTAGTTGATCCACTCTTGTAAGGACTTAAGCAAAAAAAATAAAGGCTTGTTGACTTAAATTGAAAAAATACACAAGAGGTATTTGTAATAATAATAATTTTATATAAAATGATAAGTGATGATAAATGTTACAATGAGGCCATGCTTATATATCCAGGCAGGCGGCCTCTCATGACTGGGCATGTCTTTTAGACATGCCTTTTCACTTAACTTAATGATTACTTAATGTAACCTTATTTTGATAATTTAATATTTACATTTATTTATATGTTCTATTTGTTATGAATTATATTCATAACATTGCCCCTTCCTTCAAAAGCTTTGTCCTCAAAGCTATATTCGCTAATAATTTCTTCTTGTACTTATCATTTCAACATATGTAACTTGACATCTCATCTTAACCCCGACAATTTTCTTCACTTTGCTCACTTTATCTATCTCTCTCTCTCTCTCTCTCTATATATATATATATATATATATATATATATATATATATATAATATTTTTTATAACTATATAGTATATAGGTTATGAACAACGTATATCCACCAAAACTTAACACGTCGTCCAAAGAAACGTTACAACTTATCGATCCAAATGAATGCAATCGTTCGTTGTTTTGATTTGACCACTCTTTAGGAATAATTTTAGTGCATGGTCCCTCATAATTAGAAAACCACAGTTAAATTATTTAATTATAGATATACTTGGTTTCATACTAGATCATATTGTGTCGCAAAATTGGGTAATGTATTGAGGGTTTGGTCTAAATATGTTTTTTCCCTTCTAAGCGTTGATATTGTAATAATTTGATTTAAGTGTGTGGTCCCTCATAGTTAGACACCATGGCTAAATTATTTGAGGGTGAATAAATAATTAAATCCCCTCTAGAGCCAATTAATTAAATTTTCTGGCAAAATAAATAAAAATCTTAAGCCAGAAAATTAATTGATTTAGAATTAAAAAAAAATCTATAGAAATTAATTTCTTTCCAAGTGGAAAATAATAAAAATTTCATTGGTCAAAAGGAAGTCAATTTTTGGAGGTCCTCAACCAAGGGAAAAATGGTTATTTTAATAAAACTTGTGCCCTTGGCCCTTGGTGGTTAAGTCAAAGTCAAAATTTTGAGGGAATTAATCCAAAATTTAAATTTTTGGGGTAATAAAAAATGAGTTTTGAGAGAAGTTCGAAAATTTCCTCAAAAATAAAAAATCGATGATGGATATTAAAAGAATATCAAGTTATTATCGACAATAGAGATTATTTTGACGAGGATCAAGCCAACTAGTCGTTATTTTCCACTTGAAGGGGTTTTCTCTATATTAGGAATCTATTGAGCTCTTATTTCCCATTTTAGGGTGGAGTAAATTTTTACTGATTTATTGAGCTTTTTCCCCGCTGGAATTATTTTTCTCATAATAGAAAGGCTTTCAAGTTTTAATTCATGGTGTTCTTCTACCTATTAATCTGCGGTGTATGCTAGTTTATATTTTTATGATCTATATTGTGCCAACTATTGTAATTGTAATTTTATTTTGGGTGATAAGAACATTTTATTGGTACGAGTTATCTTAGATGATCTGATTCACTATATGATATAACAATAATTTTTAAGATTGAATAGAGATTTATTGGTATTCTAGCCATTGGGCTTCAAGTTTACAAACCGTGGAGAAGGGTTGACCTTTTTTGAGCTCTAAGCTTTCATTGTGACAAAATGTTTTTTAGGAGGGTTTTGGATGGTTATATTTTTCGAAATTATTCATCCATAATTATTATTCAAAGATTCTCAAAATTTTATTTGATCCTCAGCTACAAATATTTAATTTACTAATGAAAGTTAATATTTGTATTTTGTAAATATTGTACATTTGTAAATCAATCTAACCCTTGTTTTAGTTTTCTAGAATTTGGGGTTTTGGGATTTTTTATTTTTATTTTTTCCTATATTAGGATTTGGGAATTCTTTATATTCATTTGTGCAGGTGATCCTTTAATTCCCCAAAGAGTTCGAATTATTTTATGGAAGAGATATCCCTAAGGCTAGGGTTTGAAGGGTTTCTTCTTCCAAGCAAGAAGCCTAACCAACTTGAGCTAAATAATTAGGGTTTTGAGGTAGATATAGGTCTAGGAAGGCAAGATCTAACCTCTAGATACCCTCCTAGCTCAACATTCAACCAAGAGAGGAATATGTTGGCCCTATAAGGTAAGATTTTGGCATTTTTGTGGTGACTTTTGGTGTTTTTGGTTAATTTGTGGGTGATTGTGGGGATTCGATTTATTTTTTGGCACCTCTAAGGCCTAGCCAAGCCCTATTTTCCTTAGACACAACCTCTTTCCCTTCATTGTGTGAGTCACAACCATTTTTTGGCCCTCCGTAAGCCTTAGAGGGCTCTTTCCTTGGACTTGCAGGCTTGGACAGTCATCAGACCCTCTCAACAACCCTCCTTCACTTTGCCACAACCCTTAGTGGGCTATTCCCTTGAGCCACAGGTCATTTTTGGCCTTCTTTGCCTTGTCATGGCCTCCTTTAGGCCTGTCGTCAGCCCTAGAGGAATTGTCTCCCTAGCTGTTGCCTCTTCCATAGCCCTTAAGCCCTAACATTGAACTCTAAGCCTCATCATTGCCCTTATCTTGGCCTTATATATTCATCATTGGCCTATTTTAGCTCTTCGCTAGCCCTCATTCAGTCATCTCTTAGTTTACATTGATTTTTTGGCTCTGACATCTTGTTTTGTAGGCATCCCAAGTAGTTTTGGAGCTAATGGTTGTGGTTGTAGGTGGGCACATTATTTGAGAGAGTCTCATTTTCCTAACAATGTCATAAGGCCTAATGGTTTGACCTCCTATCCCTCTTCTATCATCATTGTTTCATATATAATTCTGAAGCATATTGTGACAATGGTATGTTTAAGGTGTCAACATACATAAATCGAGTCTAAACTCAATAATCATTCCCCTAAGGCAATGAATATTGATATTGTGGTTGTATTGATTGCATAAGAGTAAAATTTTGAGAAATGTGGTTGAATTTAAAGGTTTGATATATCACCTACAACCATCGTAACTCACCTAGAACAATCACATAAACACCCAAAAGTGGCATAAATGCTAGCTAAAACTCATATCATATCATTGGTAAATGATTTGTTTGGTTGGATTTACATTTTCTTGGCAACTAGTGACATTTTGGGGGATTGTCATTGCATTCATGCTTGCATTTTACTATTTGCATACTCATATAATTAATAAGTATAAGTTCTCTCACTAAGTCAATTTTCCTAGTAAGAAGACAAAAATATAATTGTTCTAAAGGTTAATTGGCATTCTTGGTTAAATTGGCAATTTTTGCATGATACATGTTTACTTCCCTCTTAAGTCTACTCCCTTTCTATTAATGTCATTAGCATCAATTAAAGAGTAATACTTCTAATTTCAAGCATCCTTACATGCCATTGGTTTCTAAGTTAGTAAGTGTCTTGTTATCCTTATTTAATTAGTATTGAAAAGCATTGGTGGATTGTGGCATTGTTCCTAAAGGTTAGGTAATATTTTTGAGACATTGGTCTTTAAAATAATTCCTTTTACTTGTCACTATTATCATTGCTTGGTTAATTGGTTACATTACTTTTCATGATCATATTGGAATAAGCATTTCTTGTAAAAGTATACTAGCATTATGTTTTACAAGTGAGCATCACATCTAAATTCATAATCTTGCAAATAAACTTACTCTTAAATTACCTAATTGATTATCATAATGTGATAGGACAATTTTGGCATCTAAACAAACTTGAGTTGAAAATTGTGATATCTTGTGGAATATTGGTAGTGGCTCACCTACATTGTTAAGAGAAGCATTGGATTTGTGAATTTATTGTCATAAGAAATTGTCCAATTGATATCTCTTGTCATTGGATAATCTAATTGGTTTATTGAGCACTTCTTTTGGTGAATATTGTCTTTATAATTGTTAGTACTTTTTTTTCTTCAATAGAATATTTCTTGATAATTTACCTCAAAGTACTTAAGATGCTAAACAATCTCACTTAAAGTTAATCATTCATATTTTTCACATGCATTTTAGGATTAGCCTTGCATTAATTAACTTACCTCCAAGCATAAGCTTGGTTGAAAGACGATATGACAACCTTTCGCACCCAACTTGCGAAGTTTATACCCTCACCCATGGTTAACATGATGAATTTGCAGTGTCTCTACAGTGTCAGAGGAATTGGGTGGTTAGAATTCTAGGTGATGTATCATTAATATATCCTTTGATATCTTTCACTATGCTCCTCTTTACAACCTACACCTGAGACTAACTTCTAAACAACAAAGAGAAAGGATTCATTTAGATAGGAATCTAATCTAAAATTAACCAAGAGCTTACACTTCACATAGATTTAGGTGTCACATTTCATATAGGATAGTGTGCACCCTAAGCAACAATTGTTCATCCAATGACTTGGTAAATAATTTATATTTTTCAAGTGATTTGACTCCATAAGGCACTAGTCTCTCAAATAATTTAATTAAGCTGTGTTCATAATTAAAACTTGCAAATCATCATTAACTAGGTTTCTAGGCCTTTTAGTTGTGTCTCCCAGACTAGTCGATTCCTGACAAGTCTTTCATTCACACATTTCATAGGGACTAACCCCTATACCCTGCTATAGGGAGACAAATAGAATGAAGAGGGTGAGGATTAGAGTGACAACCCCTACCCTAATTTGATGTTCTGAGACAACTAGAACGAAGAGGGCGAGGATCAAAGTGACAACCCCTTCCCTAATTTGATGTCACATTCACCTGTACATTTTGAGTGACAACATGATGCACTTGAGAGGAGAACCTGCAATAAAAAAACTTCATCAAGTTATGTAGAAATATATGAAAGAAAAAAAACGAAAAAACAACAAAGAAATGCTTTTCAGACTGGAAACAATTCTCACTCATAATTCAACAACATTTCGGTGTAAGAGATTGGGGATCCTTTGGATTGAATTATTGCTTGCTCTTCTAGGATTTGTGGAGTTTGATGAGTAATCATGATCATTCTTGAAGAGCTATCTCGACCGGTTGATGGGTTTGGTAAGTTGCACCTGTTAATTGTCTTCACAACCATCTAGTTACTCGAGTGAACAATTTCATTTTTTTAAACATGGTCTAAGATCTCATACACTTACTATTCACTTTCATGAAAGTGCCACATATCATGACAACTCACTACACAATTTTCCCTGTATAAGTTTGAATATGGAATCTTCTTTGTAATGTTATCTAGTTCTATCTTAACTTCCTACATTCTTTGTATTAACATTTCTTATAATTTGTGATTTACAATCTCCATTTTTTTTGGGTGAACCCTATAAGTTTCACAGAATAAAATATTTTGAGATAAATGAAATAAAATACATGTTCTGGATTCATAAATGACTTTTACATGCATCATTCATAACTTCCTCCATGACTTCAGTGGATAACTTGCACAACATAATTTCACTTCAATATGATCTTTGTTTTTTTGATATTTGATGTGCTGCTAGTTTCTGATGACTTGGGTGTTTTAACAGTGTAATCAAAATAATTTCAGCATGTAGAGAAAACTATTATATAAAAGTTATAATCACAAATATTACAGAGTATATGAGACTAAAAATATGCTTTTAGATTTGAACCATTGGTGTAGTGCATCACAAGAGGATATCTTGGCATCTCCTAGGTTGGAGCACCTAACTTGAGCATAGAGCCAACTATGGCTACAACCAAGGTTGCAGTGAAGTTGGGATCTTCCTATGGCATGTACAATCTGTTTTATTCATTTGGGGTATGTTTCTTTGTTAAAAATTGTTAGGGACTATTTCCTTCCACAATTATCACCTCGACGATGTCGTCATAGTCAACCCAACAAATTTGTTGAGGTTGAGGTTTATGATTAATAGATGGATCGTTTAGTTTTGATGGTGCCATATCAAACATGTGTAGAAAGCAATACACGATAGAGTAAGATAATTTATTCAACCAAATTCAACATATTACCTTGCCTCCAATGGTGACGACCTTGACTATTCTTATAATATATCAAAATATCACATTCAAAAACCATTGCAACATGTTGCACTATTTTTCTCAATATTAGCAAAATATTTATGTATGGTGAATATCACCGAGCTTAAAAACATGAGCAAGAGTTTTCTCACACCTTCTACATGGCGAGTATATGACAATGAAATAAATTCAATGTTATTATTTACTCCCCATGTTGAAATGATATGTTAATCATTTTCATCACTCAATGTAGGTAGACTAGTGCCAACTTGCAAGGCATGCATCGTAAACAAAAAACCAACAAGTGTAGCAGTGTTTTTCACAAGACAAAATACATATTCACCTTTTAAATATCACTCTCATACCCACACGATGAAATGCCATGTTGTATTTTACATAATCAAATAACATACATATAGACAAGGAAACAATCACATATTAATAATTGTACCAAAACTGAACACTTTCTAGGCAGTGAAGCTAATAGTTAGCAAATGCTGCATCAACATTGCTTATTATTACTCTGTGTCAACTTGCTGCAATCCATTGAAGTTGATGGGATTCATTTCTTTAAGTAAAGATAAAATTTATCTATCCACACTACAAGGAAAAGTGTAAATTTTCGTAGATGTTCTATGCTTGATACAACTTTACTTTTATTCCCAATATCAAACAACAATCACATAAACAAGTAAAATATTGATAGAACATACCAATAGATCGACAGAAGACAAGCCAAAAATACACTTAACTTGATCAACAAAATATGTGTTGTGGTGCATTACAACGGTCAACAGGATGCTTCAACCAGCAAAGTGTCTACATGGTCAGCCAACCAGAATGTGTCACACAACCCTCTCAGACAACTCTATAACATTCAACCCAAAGCCAACAAAAGTCAACACTGTCCAGTCAATAATCAATGCAAAAACAATGACAACAAAAGTCAACGCAACCTGGTCAAAGTCAACGTCCAAACTCGATTTCTGTGCCAAAAAATGCAGACTGCAGAAATCAGGATTTTGGGAGAGTTTGGGGTTAGTTTGACCATGAATTGACCAAAGTTAATGCTGGTCAAATCTGCGTTGAAAACCCTAGGTCAAAACCAAAAAACCCTTTGCTTCAATTTCCCACGTGTGAGAGAAGAAGAGCCTCCAAAATGATGATCAAACCAATCAGATGGTGAGAGAGAATGTGTGATGAGTGATGGTGAGAATGACCTCCAACGTTGACCTATATATATCCACCAGTGAGGGTGTGTGACACATCTTTTGGGGCTTCAAGCCTACATTACAATTTTGGCCGACCTTGCACATAAGTGGAATTAATTCAAAATAAATGTTTTTCTCATCGGATCAAGATGATCTTTAGATCAATCTTGCACCTCTTTGAAAGAGGAATCCAATAAAAATGTTGGCATCTTCATCTAAGCATCACAACATGGATTTTGTACACAGTTGTCCAAAATTAACACTCCCTCTCAACTAGGGAGAACTCCATCCACCTGTGCCATCCAAACATCATGCGTCATCCCATTGTAACTTGCTTTGTTGGATTCTTTATTTCAGAACAAAAGGTGATTCACAAAGAAATCACTCCGGCTGACAAATTTAGGGCAGAGGTCTGAAACCTCTATAGGACTCAAAGGAGTCACATACCAACCCGAAGTTGGTTTAACTTACATGAAGTCAGTTGGAGGTCCGAAACCTCACTAGACTTGATCCCAGATCAAGTGGTTGGACACGTGCCATCCTAGACATAAAGAGTACGATAGTCTCCGATGCATCCATCGGTCTTTGCTACTGGTCTCTAGCTTTTCCCACCTCACTGGCCAAATGAGAGGTACTTCCCATGAGTCCGGGACTCAATGGGTAGGATGCATACGGGGCACAAATCATGAGAGGTGAACCAACACAATATCATAACGGTGGGGCAGAAGCACACCAACAAGGTTCGAAAAGCCTAGCCCTGTGGTTGCTTATAGCTCCAAGAAGCTATCCCCAAAGCCCCTTGGAGCTCCCATAGCTCATCGTCCAATAGGACACTCAGCATAGGGTCATTCCACAATACCAAGGTTCTCACGGAAGGTTGGGAACTTGACCTTCTCTAAGGGTTTTGTGAGAATATCCGTGACCTTCTCATCAGTTCCTATATGATCGAGCCTTACAATGCCTCGTTGTACCATATCCCGAATAAAGTGGTACCTAATATCAATATGCTTGGATCGATCGTGGAACACAAGATTCTTGGACAACCAAATCCCACTCTAGTTATCACAAAGGATAAAGACGGTATCTAACACATTCCCGAACAACACACTGAAGAGCTTTCGCAACCAAAATGCTTCACAACATGCCATACTCGCTGCAATGTATTCGGCCTCAACGGTGCTCAAAGCCATCGACTTCTACTTCCTTCTCATCTAAGATATCAAAGCAGACCCAAGTGTGAAGCAGCATCCAAATGTGCTCTTGCGATCCACCACACTGCCAGCCCAATTGACATCAGTATATCCATGGAGTGTCACACTCCCGACAATGTATCTCAACCCATGGTTTATCGTGCCCCGAAGATATCTCAACATATTCTTGGCACCAACCCAGTGAATGTGATGAGGATCAACCATGTGTTGACTCAAAGTGTTCACTGCAAAACATACGTGTGGACAGGTGTTCACTAAGAACATCAGGGCCCCTATGAGTTGACTATACTCAGTAGGATTTCCTAGCACAAGCCCAACAACGCTACCAATAAAATTCTTAAAGTTGAGCTCCATCGGTGTTGACACAGACTTACAGTCCCCCATTCAAAATCTTTCCAGCAACTTCACAATATATTTTCCTTGAGAAAGGAAAATCTCGCCAGGTCTCTGCTAGACCTCCAAGCCTAGGAAGTAATGCATCAGTCCTAGGTCTTTCATCTCAAAATTAGAAGCGAGCTCCCTCTTACACTGATGAATGAGAGGGTCAACACTTGTTAGGAAGAGGTCATCCACATACAACACCAGAATGAGAGGCTTTTCTCTATCAACCTTGAAGTAAAGGTTCGGATCAGCATTACTACAAGTGAAGCCCAACTTCACCAAGTATCTATCTATCCTCTCATACCAAGCCTTGGGGGCTTGCTTCAACCCATAGAGGGATTTATTCGACCTGCAAACATGTGTGTCTCTATCCTGGACTTCGAAACCTAGAGGTTGCTCCACATACGCCTCTTCCTTTATCGCACCATGCAGAAAGGTGGTCTTCACATCCATCTGATGAAGATTCCATCCTTGCGTAGCAGCAAGGGCTATGATAAATTAGATGGTGGTATATCGGGCCATAGGTGCAAATATATCATCATAGTCTACGCCTTCCTTTTGAGAGAAGCCTTGGGAAACAAATCTTGCCTTGAAATTTTCAACACTACCATCAGATCCATGCTTGATCTTATGGAGCCATTTCGAGGTGACAACTGCTTTGTCCTCTGGTCTCGAAACCACATCCCAGACATCATTCTTCATAATGAACTCATATTCTTCATGCATAGCATCCTTCCAGACTTGATGCTTTACAACTTCTTCAAAGGATCCAGTCTCAGATTGTACGATTGTACTCATGGCTTCTAGATACCCTTGGTATCTATTCGACTTCTTGCTTTCACAGAATGTCCCCCTTGGGGCCACATGTATCTCGGCATCCTTGAGAGTATCCCCGAGCCATGATGGTCTTCTCTTCATTGAAGGAAGTGGATCAATAGGGTCCATCGGTCCTTCAACATCAGGCATCGTCTCATCCTTCGGTTCTTCCTTATTTCTAGACCTTACTTCATGATCTTCCTCAAAGGTCGAAAGATTGATTACTTTCCCGAGGGAAGAATCTTCATCAAAGGTAACATCGTGGCATATCTCCACTTCTCTTTGACTAGGCACATAGACTCTATAAGCCTTTGAAGTTTCACTGTAGCCCAAAAACATTCCTTTCTTCCTAGAAGCATCCAGCTTGCTCCTCTTCTCTTTCGGCACATGAAAATAAATGGGACAACCAAAAAATCTAAAATGTGAGACATCAGGTTTCTTATTAGAGAAAACCTCTTCGGGATTTTTGGAGTCCAGAGCGGAATGCGAGCATCGGTTATGTATGTACACAACAATGTTCGTAGCTTCTCCCCACATAAACTTCGGAAGACCTTGGTCACATAGCATGGCACAGGCATCTTCCACAATGGTCCTATTATTTCTTTCAACAACGCCATTTTTCTCAGGAGTATATACGGTAGTGGTATACCTCTTGATGCCATCTTCTCTGCAAAAGTTATTGAACCCGTTCATCTCATATTTAGTGCCATCATCGGTCCTCAAAATCTTGATCTTCTTCCCTGATTGATTTTCCACCAAGGCTTTGAAAGTACGAAACCACATGAAAGCCTCATCCTTCTTCTTCAAGAAGTATATCCAAGTTTTGCGAGAGAAGTCATCTATGAACGTCATATAATAAGAACATCCTCCCAAGGATGTCACGGGTAGCATACCAGACAAATCAGAATGTATCAATTGCAAGACATCAGATGTCTTGTGACACTTGAGGGGAAAGGTCCCCTTGTCTGTTTTCCTTCGACACAACCCTGACATACACCTTCATGATCATTTTTGAACTCGGGCATCCCTGTCACCAGCTTCCTTGCTTTGGGAAGGGCTTTGTAATGAAGGTTTCCAAACCTCCGGTGCCATAGTTTATTCTGTCAGATAGTATCACATGTCATCGCTCCTAGTGGACTTCCTCCAACCTGGTAGAGTGTATCAACTCTAAACCCAATCGTGATAGCTTCCTTGAAGCTCTTCTTCCAGATGCGTATCTTCCCATCAATGAATTCCACATTGAAACCTTTGTCTTCCATAGCCGAAATAGACACAAGGTTCTTGTTAAAATTAGGTACATATAGTACATCTTGCAAATGAAGGACTTGACCTTGATATAAGTGGAGGGTCACAGTCCCAGTCCCTTTCACGGGATATGTGGCATTATCTCCAAGGATAATTTTTAGATTAACATCCTTCTCAACCAAATCAGAAAGTGCTTCCTTAAACCCAGTGAGATGCCTTGAGGCACCACTATTTATCAACCAGAATCCATAATGTCGAGTGGAGATGCAGTAGAGAGGGCAGATACAAGAATGAATTCATTTCTTTTATCATCAATAACATTAGATTCCTCATACTTGGAATTTTTCAACTTTTTGAAAGGTTTCCTTTTTCCATTGCGACCAGATGGAGCCTTCCTCCTTCCTTTGAACCAGTTGTTCCTTTGAATGCCATTCCTCCGGTTGTTTTTGTTTTCATCATCCCCAGGAGAATCCTTCTTATTAGGGCATTCTCTAGCATAGTGGTCGGTCTTGTTACATGTGTAACATCTTCCCTTCTTTCCTTGGGTCCCTACTCTTCCATGGTTCCTTGGACCACCATTGTTCTTATTCTTAATACGAGCGGTGAAGGCAAAATTACCTTCATTTTCATATTCCGTCATTCTTGATTCCTCTTGTACGAATCTCGATAACACTGTCAAAATTAGGTATCACATTGTTATTGAGAATGGTAGTATTGAATACATGCCATTCAGAGGAGACACCTCCAAGTGAGGTGAGAACCATTTCTCGATAAGCTATTGTCTCCGCAATGGCCTGAAGATTATTTCTAATTTCGATCAAATTCAGAAAATAAGATTGAATAGATTCATCCCTGCCTTTCTTTAGATTCTTTAGTTGGTTCCTAAAGAAAAGGACTTGATTAGCATTGTTGGCCTTGAACATGTTGACCAACTTATCATACATCTCCTTGGATGTGTGTAGCTCAGATATGTAGGCAACCAGACTCTTATGAATTGAATCCCAGATCATCAAATTTTCTTTGATTTCCCCCTTCTTATATTTTGACTTGGTGGCAGTAGGTGTAGATGATGGAGGCTCTTGGATTTTACCTTGTACATAGTCCATGACATCTTGGTCTTCCAACATTAGATCCAAAGTCATCTTCCATGCATGGAATTCTTCCTTCCCAGTCAACTTGTCATCAAATTTGAAGCCATTATAGTTTGAGGCACCCATGGGTCCTTGACAAATGCTCCTTCTTCCGTGATTGCTCTTAATACAAACTTGGGCTTTGTCTTCACCTTAGCTCTGATTCCATGTAAATTTTCGTAGATATTCTATGCTTAATGATCCTTCTTCCGTGATTGCTCTTAATACAAACTTGGGCTTTGTCTTCACCTTAGCTCTGATTCCATGTAAATTTTCGTAGATATTCTATGCTTGATGCAACTTTACTTTTATTCCCAATATAAAAAAAAAATCACATAAAAAATAAAGTAAAATGCTGATAGAACATACAAATAAATCGACAGAAGACAAGCCAAAAATACACTTAACTTGATCAACAAAATATGTGTTGTGGTGCATTACAGTGGTCAACATGATGCTTCAACCAGCAAAGTCTCTACAAAAGTCAACAAAATTCAATGCTATCTAGTCAATGGTCAACGCAAAAACAACAACAGCAAAAGTCAACACAGTTCGGTCAAAGTCAATGTCCAGCCTCGATTCTTGTGCCAAAAAATGTGGACTGCAGAAATCAGAATTTTGGGAGAGTTTAGGGTCAGTTTGACCATGCGTTGACCAAATTCAACGTAGTCAAATCTACACTGAAAACCCTAGGACAAAACCAAAAAACACTTTGCTGCAATTTCCCACGTGTGAGAGAAGAAGAGCCTCCAAGATGATGATCGAACCAATCAAATGATGAGAGAGAATGTGTGATGAGTGATGGTGAGAATGACCTCCAACGTTGACCTATATATATCCATCAGTGAGAGTGTGTGACACATCTGTTCGGGCTTCAAGCCTACATTACAATTATGGCCAACCTTGAACATAAGTGGAATTAATTCAAAATAAGTGTTTTGCTCATCGTATCAAAATGATCCTTAGATCGATCTTGCACCTCTCTGAAAGAGGAATCCAATAAAAATATTGGCATCTTCATCTGAGCATCACAACATGGAATTTTGACCTAGTTTTCCAAAATTAACAAAAATAACCTCTAGCAGCAGTTATAACGAAGGTTTTTAGTGTTATAAAATTGGCCAAAATTGTCAAAAAACATTTGCTACAACATTCATTTTCAGTGACAGAGGTTTTGGCAGAGCTTCTAACGGAATTTCAACACAAATAAAAAAAATGGGCGACCAGAGGTTATTACGGATGTTTTTCTCATCGGTACGCTAATCAGGTCTCAATGCACCTGTGTGTTTTAGAGTGAACACACTGGTATTGAAAACCTACCAAGCACTGGGATGGAAAACAAATATCAGACGCCTCGGGGCTTTTAGCAACGTCCTGGTGCATGTCAGCCAGACAATCATCCTGGGGCGGTCGAAGGTGCATGCACCGGGCCGTTAAGGTCTAAAACTGCACTGGGCGCACTGTAGGTGATACAACACACCGAGCTGTTCTAATTGGTATTGGGATTTATGTGGTGCCCATAGGTCGTATCAACGCACCGATGCATAGTATTATACAAGCGCACCGATGCGTAGTATCAAAAATGCACCGATCTTTCTAATTGGTATTGGTATTTGTGTGGTGCCAATAGGTCGTAGAAACGCATCGGTGAGCAGTCTCACATAAATGCACCGGTGCGTAGTATCACACAAACGCACCGAGAGTTATAATTGGTATTGGTATTTGTGTGGTGCCCATAGGTCGTAGAAACACACCGATTCATATTAGAATACAAACACACCGATGCACAGTAACTGACACGCACCGATGTTCATTTTATATTTTTTAGAAACATCGACCTGAGATAGTGCAATTATTGTGATTTTTAAAAATTCATTATTCATCAAAAGTTGACACTTATCTCATAACAATATTATATCAATTAAATTTTTATTAGTGCATTTGAATGTGATGTTTGGATTAATTTGTTATATCATATCACAATTATTGTGATTTTTTAAAATTCATTATTCATCAAAAGATGAAACATATCTTATAACAGTATTCACATCAATTAAATTTTTATTAGTGCATTCGAATGTGGTGTTTGGATTAATTTGTTATTCATATCATAAGATTTCACATCTCTTCATTATAATATTTAATCAGTGGTGTTACATTTCACAACGACAATGGAAAACACAATAGAATAAATTAAAACGTATTTTATTAGATATATATGAATAAGACACTCTTTTTCATACAAAATGGGACAGTTATTGGTATCTCTTTGTCTTTCAATTGGGACACTATGTCCATTACATTAAAAAAAATGTCTAATTTCATAGACAAATATTTCAAAAAATACAACGCCTTGCTTTGATATCCAAACATAATGATCATCATTCTTCGCTTGAACTGCTGTCACTGCTCGAGCTACTTCCATGACTTGGGTTATTTTGAGGAATGTTTTGTTCACGATGTTAATTATTTTCTTCTTCTTCACCTTCCATCCACAAAAATAAAAATAAACTGTAATGAGTGTATATACATTGGTGAGAATAATGAAAATTACAATATTAAATAATATACATCAATATAAATAAAAAAGAAATGACGTACCCGAGCAACGATTAACTCATGAACTATACACACTCTTTCAAAGCCAAATTTCATGACATCTTTCAAGATTTCATTTGTTGGCGTCGTTCCATACTTTGTTTCCTCCAAGTTTTATACACCATAAAAAATCATATATTTAATATAAAAGATTTTTTTGTTCTATTAATTATAGACAGAGCTAAGTAAAACAAAATCGATAGATGCTTACAAATTCCACAATTAATTTGATATGGCAACATATACTCACAACTCATATTTAACTCAATGTCAATCAATTCGTCTGATGGTTCTTTTTTGTATGTTAGCACCTGTTTGAAGACATTCAATGATGATTGTTGTAAAACAACTTAAAATTTACAAAAATGAAATCTAGTTAAGTCGTTATAAGGAAGTAACAATTACTCAAAAACTTAGATATCAACCCTTTTCTTCCTTGTCGTCCTGCTTTATGTGCTGAATGAGTTCCATTTTATTTTCTTTTCTGAAAGAAAATACTTGAAAATTAATATTTAATGCTAAGTTGTTTATTTATTTTTCCTAATCGAAAAATTCAATGATTACATATTACATTTGAATCATGTTGTTGTAGAGATGGCTCCTTGTGCAATGCAATTATGGCCATTTATTTGACCATCTCCTTGTACACCTTTTTGGACATTCATACTGACATATTTCTGATATCAACTCATTCATCTTTTGAGATTTTCATAATCTTCCTGAAAATGTAACATGACAATAGACTATCTAATTTTTATATTGATATATGAAAAATAAATATAACAAAAGTGAAATTTATAAATGATTGCTTTCTAGTAATATATACATATAATTCTAGAAAAACATTTAAAGGAATATTATTTTTTCATTCCTTATTTTTTTATTGCTGTACGTTTTTTCTATTAAAAGTCTGACATGTCTCATTGACCAATTCTCTTGAAACTCATCCTGTAGTCTAGATAAAATTTGGTTCTTAGAATCATTGGATTGATTTTTGTATTGTAAATGGAAAAAACGTCTATACATTCGTTTCACTAGATCCCTCAAAGTTTTGTAAAAGTTTTTCCCCCTTCTGTTAACCTTAAGCAACACTTCAGATGAGCTAAGGAGCAATTCATTTTCATTTGCATGTTCTATTTTTTTTCTTTTCTTAAAACGACATTCATTTTCTGAGTTGTTGGTCCCTATAGAATATTAAACATATGTGAATTAATAGATTGTTTGAAACATGTTATCTAATAATTTTAAATATATTATTAGTGAAAATTAAAAAATGAAACTCGTATTGGATCGATAGTATTTTTTCATTCACCCGATTCATCCTTTTGCATTTTTTCCATCAAGCTTTACACTCTTTTGGTCTTAGATCAGAAATAATCTTATCGGGCTTCGTCATTTTGTGGCTTTGCATCATACACAGTAAACAATACATATTAGTTAAACTTACATATAGTTCAAAAATAATAATTTTTCTAAAGCATTTACAAAGAGCTTGCATTTTTTGTTTTTCTTGTTATGCTATCAGTATTTTTGTTACTTGATCTCTTGTCAGCCATTTCTTTATCAACATGAAACATATACCATACCATTAATTAATATATTTAATAAATAAATCATAAAAATTTTAGGTAAAAAAAAAAAATCAAGAAACCGGTGCACCTTTAATGATGTACGCACCGACGTCGGTACGCCGTGTTCTTATAAATGTACTGCCAAAACAGTTGAAACACCGTACGATTTTCTATGTAAACAATGAGCACCAAGGCGTTATATGTTAACCAACGCATTGATTAATATAGAAAAATTAATAAAAATACTCTAACGTTAGTTTTTGTAGCATATGATGTCGTGGAGGGGGTAGTGCGACATATTCTTATAAACGCATCGTGAAAACAGGGGACCACCGTACAGTGCTCTCTGTCAACAAGGAGACCTGGTGTGTTATGTGTTGAACGGTGCACCGATTAACACAAAAATAAAATAAAAAATTGTTTTTTGTCAAATAGTACGTGCGTGGTGCGCTATAATGAAATAGCGCATCGGTGCCCTATTTTACATATGGCGCACAAATTAAAAAAAAAAATGTTTTTAATTTTTTTTATCAAACAGTATGTGCGTGGTGCCCTGTGATAAAACATCACATCGATGCACTAGTTTACATAGGCACACCGATTAAAAAGATTCTATTTTTTGAAAATTCACCCAAGGGCCGACATAGATTGAGATCCGACTATGCAAGTTGTCCCGTGGGTTAGTTGTCATAAGCACACACACACACAAACACACACACAGATATATATAGATATATATATATTATAAAAAGCCCTAATTCTAAAATCACAGAAACATAAAGAAGCAAGGGAAGAAATAAAAAGAATCAAGGGTTAGCGTAAGAATGGATCTTTTTTTTTTTTTTTTGTGCTGAAAATGAACAGTGAATTTAATTTTTTTACTGAGTGCGTAAAAAATACTATAGAAAATGTAAAAATAAAATAAAATTTAATCACCATATGGTTCGAAATTCTATGCTACAGGGGTTTAATCACCAAAGGTTTGGAATTTTTATTGTCTGAATAGTTCTGTTTGAAAGTATTTCGCTATTGCACAATGCTCTCATGATCTCTTGCTCCATGTATGTCTTGTGCAAATCTCTCCCTAAATTTTTTTGCAAAAATAATGAAATAATGAAAAGTGTTTACTATTTAAAGAATTATTTTATGAAATTAGATTTTCGAAAATATTTTTTTGCCCATTTTTCAATTTACCGTTTTTTTTTTTCACTTAAAAAAACTAAAGTTGCACTTTTTTTTATTTGTGGCTATTCAGCACTAGTGTGTCAATTAATAACAACGCACTGGTGCATAGTAACTAAAACGCACTGGTGCGATTATTTGTACATTAGCACCGATAAAAATAAGTCCATTTTTAAGGCACTAGAATTAATTTTAGGTGTGTACACCAAAATTTATTGTTGATTTTGCTAAAATGCAAGAAGAAAATATCATAATTATATCGAATGGACAATTATTCAAAATCCATCTTGTTCCGTAATATTTCTCAAAGTCCATCGCAAAGTTCTCCCTATCCATCTCGAGATGTAATATTTACTTCAAATTTTATTTATAGTTTCATTATCTAATTGAATTCATGTTTTTTATCCATGTCATTCAGCTTAATAAAATCTATAATGTATACAAATTTGCAAGTTCAAGCAGATTCAGTATCGAGTTTAGATGCACAAAATATTCTAACAACTCCAAAACATCGGAAGATCTTATCAAGAGCAGCATACCGCAAGGCACATTTGGTAGATGAAAATGGACAGCCGCTTCACCTTGCCAATTGTAACAATATTGCATCTTCTAGCCACAATCCTAGGACAATGATGGAAATAATAAGTCATTGATTTATTAATGTAATTATTTCAATGTCAAACCAATTAATCATGCATTTTCAACATGCTTACTAATTGATATCATAGATTTTGTACTAATCATGATCATTTTTTTTTTTTTTAAATTATTAGGATTCTACTGATGATGATCGACCTACCTACCATCTTTCGTTGCACCCCATGACAATGTCAAATTGAGAGAAGGCTGAATTAAGAGAAAAAATCAAAGAGGAACGATACCAAGAATGGTTGAATCAACCACCTATTCAATTCCAACTACGTCCAGATTCACCAATTAGGAATGACTACAACAATAGTAGTTCTTCACAAGCTGGTAATGGAGGAAATCAAATAGAGGTCGGTATGGATGATTACTTAAGGGATACGAATTCCATGGAGACAATGTTGTTAGATGCATTCCAGAACGATGATCAACTAGGAGATGATTCTCATATCGCTGACACCTTTTTCGAAAGCCTTAAATTTTCTTCCACCACCCCTCTCTTTGGAGCTGAAGGTCAGTCAAAGTATAAAAATTTGGGGACAACGATGTTACTGTACAACTTGAAAGCAAAGTTTGGCTTGTCGAATGCATGTTTCTTGAAAATTTTGAGGTAAGTTACCATAAAGTCCTACCTTATATTTTGAGAAATATAATCACACAATGAACATTACCAATGGTCAATTTTATGAACATTAATAATTATATCGGCATTAATGTATATTTAATATTGTCCATGATCACCAACTACATGTTATTCAAAGATAAGGTTCTTCCAAGTGATAATGTCTTGCTCGATAGCTGTGAAGAGGCAAAGAAATTGTTGAAAATGTTGGGTGTTGAATACATATCATATCATGCATGTCCAAATGATTGTATTCTATATAGAAGAGAATATGCAGACAAAGATATATGTCCGAAATGTGGGCATGACAGGTATGATAAATAAAAAAAATAAGGGTAAATGACATGGTCCTCTTAAGATATTGAGGCACATGCCTATAATCCCAAGGATTCAAAGGCTCTTTCGTTGCAAAGAATTATCTATGTTGTAGAGATGGCATGACTCACACAAAAGTGAGTTGGGAGTTATGCGAATCCCAAAAGAGTCAATAACTATGAAGAATATAGAGGATACATGGCCCGAAAAATTCAAGGATTAAGTACGAAGTCTATGACTCAACATAGCCATGGATGGAGTCAACACATATTCCCTCCAAAACACAAACTATTTTGTTTGGCCTGAAGTAGTGATCAATAACAATATCCCCCCATGGTTGTCCGTGAAGAATGAACATCTTATGTTGGCTCTCATAGTCCCTGGTAGAAGACAAGTGGAGAATATGGATGTCTACTTACAACCACTGGTAGATGAATTGAAGGAATTATGAGATGGGATAAATGTATACGATGTATCAAGACCCATCGCAGCAGAGAAGAGTTTTGCATTGTATGGAATATGTGCTTACACGACACATGATTATCCAGTCTTAGGAGTTTTCTCTGGTAAATTACATGTTTATTGATTTGTTTATATACGTAACAATATTCTTTCGCATATTAGTTATTTCATTCGTTTTAATTGTTATGATCTTCATGGTATTCTTTAACGTGCCATGCATATATATTGTATACAATAATCTCACAGGTCTTGTAACAAAAGGGTATTTTGGATGTAAATGTTGTGGACCTTCTCTGAAAGCTAGATGGTCCAACAACCTACGAAAGTCAGCGTATGACTGCTCCAGGGTATTCCTCCCAGAAGAACACCCTTACAGAAGAGTAGCATCCTTTTTCAATGGTAAACGAGAGAGAAACCAAAGGCCTCCAATAACGACACCAACTGAATCGCTTAGAGCATATGAGAGAGAGAAGGAGGAGTTCATAGAAATGTTCGATTCAAATGGGGAGATGTTTGATGATCCATAATTTTTCTACACCCATGTTAAGAAATTTCCCATTGGGATGAAAAGGAAATCTATCTTTTATAACCTCCCATATTGGGAGCATCTTAAGATTACCCACTTATTAGATCCCATGCATATATTTAAAAATGTTTCATCTTCTTTATGGAGGCACATATCATCGAAACAAAGTGACACATTGGCTGTTAGGAAAGATCTTATTATTTCAAAAACTAAAAAGAAACATTGGCTAAGACGATTAGAAAGTACAGGATCAGAGGTAGGCGTTGGTCCCTCTAGTTCATGGTATTTCAAAGATGATGATGTCCCATGGATTTTTAAAAAAGATGATCTTTCTTTGGCAAAGGAAGTTATACTGGGTGTTAGGGTGCCATCTTCATACATTTCTTCACTACGATGTTGCTTCACCGTGGATGACCATTTTTCGGGGTTGAAATTGCATGACAATTTGAATCTTCTAAGAGTATGTATAATGTCAAAAGCATGATTTTATTATTTTCTATATTAATAAATTTTATCCCATGCAGGAATCATAAAACATAACTAATTTTGTATATTATTGCACATGTTTATAACTTTGCAGTGTCATTATCCTTTGTTCGTGTGTGGGTGTGTGAAACATGAATTCCCCCAAGACCTATGACATGCCATATCTAAATTATCTGCATTTGTACGTTGGATCATGTCAAAGGAGATTCATGTGGCTGGCATTACACGGTGGTGTCAAGAGATAGTTGAGATTGTTTGTATGTTTGAGAAGGAATTGTCGACGAGTTTCATGGAATTGCAGGTTCATCTTCTAATCCACCTAGTAGATGAGGTTGAATTAGTTGGGGTGGTTTCTTGCCACTAGATATTATTCTTAGAAAGGTACATGAAGAAATTGACAGGTTTTGTTCGACAAAGGGAAAAACCCGAGGGGTTTATGGTAGAGGGATACATATCGTATGAGTCTTTCTATTATGCCAGTGAGTACATCAAGAAGATTGACAACAGACCAGGTGCGGTGATTTGGGATTATGAAAGGGATGAAGACAAAAGAGAAGGGGAGCTGCTCCCAAAAAATGGAAAAAGGTGCTTGATAAAGAGTAAGCAACTTATAATTTTTCAAATTTACACAAATTAAATATTCATGTTGAACTTCTATATAATGTATTTTTTGATCTCATATGTACTATATGTCAGTTTGATTTCATCAACGAATGCAGAAATTGAAGAAATCAATAAATTCGTTCTTTGCAATTCCAAAGCGACACAACCATGGGTCGCATTGTATGAACAAAAGAGGATGAAATGGGATAGTGACAGGAAATAATTCACATGGTTGGATGGTATAAGTGTGCCTTATCTCGATCATTTAAAAGAAAATATGCCAAAAATATGTCCCAACAGTTGGGTTGCTGACCAAATCAGAGAGAAATACGGTGCAACCGGTCGTTACCCACGTGCTGAAGAGTATGTGCTAAACGTAGGGATTGGGTGCGCCCACTCAGTAATAATCTATTTATGTACATTTTAAACTTAATATTGCACCTTTGAAATGTAATTACATCTATATTTCATATTTTAACTGTTGGGTTATTATAAGACACATGACACTATGATTTTTTAAATTTTTAATAGTTGCATTTGTTCCCATCTATGTGGGCACATGGACACCATTTTTTGCATAGAAAACACCAATGATGGACACATGACACAAGACTGTGGAGTGGAAGTCGAGTTCGATCAATCTAGTCGATCTACCCACCGTTATCAAAATCTAGTACGAGGGATGTTAGGTAATGTCTGAAAGATACAAGAGATGATTGAAGTGGATTTATCTTCTTTCCAATGTGTTATTTTAAGGTGCAAGTGGTGGGACACCTTTCATAGAAATAATGTAAAGGAAGATCACTATAGTAGACTAATATGTATCAACTCTAGAAACATGTGGGATGAAGCTAAGGAGCCTTTTGTTTTCCCCAAACATTGCAACCAGGTGTTTTTCTACCCAGATGTGTTGGATATGGATTGGTGGTTCGTATTGAGACATGACCCTAGATCAAAACATATTTTTGAGAACAATAGTGTTATCATTCCAGGCGAGCTAGAAGATAATGAGAGTGATCATGAGAACCGAGAGTGATATGGTACATGTGTTATTTCATCATTTATACTTTTTAAGATGAGTTTTTATAAAGAAGAGGACTTAATTACCTTATAACTAAGACTCTTTTTTTTTTCGAAACATTATAATATGTATTTTGAATTAATGGGTAATTTGCATTGTGTTAATTTTAAAATCATTTCACTTGATAATTTGCAATTATGTTGATTGCGAAAAAAATGGCGTACTGTATACAATTCTTTTTTTTTTGGTATATAAGATCATAATAAAATAATGATAATTCTAAAGTACATGAATTTATTTGCATGATTTTCTAAGCTTTATTATGTTACAATAAAATCATATTGTTCTAGATTTATTATTTTACAATTATTTAAATTTATACAAATTTACAAATTTACAATTATGGTAATTTAACAATATTTATGGTATACATTTTACTTACGGTAGTTATGGTTCAAAATTGACAATTAATTTACAATTTTACAAATTAATTTTTTTTAATAAACTTGAATGATGACAATACATACAATTACAATTTTACAATTTCACAATACAATTACAATTACAATTTTAGAATTTTACATACAATTACAATTACAATAATTTCACATTAATACAATTAAAATTTTACAAATATTTTACATACAATTAGAATTAGAATTAGAATTACAATTTTACAATTTCACATACAATTACAATTTTACAATTTCACATACAATTACAGTTTTAAAATTTTACATACAATTACAATTACAATTACAATTTTACAATTACAATTAGAATTACAATTTTACAATTACAATAATTTCACATTAATACAATTAAAATTTTACAAATATTTTACATACAATTACAATTAAAATTGAAATTAGAATTAGAATTATAATTATAATTTTACAATTTCATATTAAATTACAATTAAAATTAAAATCACAATTATAATTACAATTACAATTTTAGAATTTTACATACAATTACAATTATAATTACAATTTTACAATTTTACACATATACAATTACAATTAAAATTACAATTACAATCATTTCACAATAAATTAAATATTATAATTACAATTAAAATTACAATTACAATCATTTCACAATAAATTAAATATTACAATTACAATTAAAATTTTACAAACATTTTACATACAATTACAATTAAAAATACAATTTTACAATTTTACATACAATTAGAATTAAAATTTCAATTACAATCACGACATAATATTTAATAAATATCATGATTTAATATTAAAAATAAACATCACGATCATGATAATCATCGTACAAACATCATATTCGACTACAAAACACATTCAAATTTGCTAACATCATCTAATAATCGTGATCATGATCATCTAACAAAACACAAGCATTGTATAATATCATCACAACACAAACATCAAATATACATCTCATGTCAAAAAATTGCATCTGGGATGTATTCGTGTCGGCATCCATGCCCTCACTCATCAAGGGTTGAATACCTATGTGTTAGCTACTGTTCGGAATCTAACACATAATAAATATACAGATTCCTTGATAGGCGGTATTGTAGATCCATTGTCAAATGGACCTCTCTGGTTTGAATGTTATCCAAATTTCTCAGTATATGTCTATGACGAAACCTTGTCTGACATCCTCCAGCTTCAAATCCAAACATCTGGATTTGATATGAATAGAAAAAGAAACAATATTGCTATACAGATAAGAGGGTGTTTCCGTCATACCAGCACCATATCAGCTGCAGTCCTCCATGCACCCAGTAAAGAAAGAAAAACCAGTGTTGTGGTCATGATAGACCCTAAAAATCAGAAAGTTGAACATCAAGCCATAAAATGGGAAGAACTTTCTTTTCCTGAACACTATACCATTCCTAACCCAAAACCCATCTCTTCCAGAGCCATCACTTCTGCCGATATTGTTGAAGACCAGTCTCGTGCTGTTTTGTCTTTTCCTAGAAGGTCTACAATAGACAGAAGAAGGATCAATGAGATGTGTCAAAAGTCTCCATTGTATATACCACCCGATTGTACAGATTCCGCTTGTTCATCAGTTGTTTCTAGTTGTAGCCACATTTATTTATTTGAATTTTCTTAGCTTGTAAATTTCCAGCCGCTGAAAGTTGACTGTCCACAATGCCATCAGTATGTAAATCTCAAGCATCTCGCTGAACTAGTCATCCGACATCAGAACCATAATCCTAGAACAGGTGAAGCTCCTCCTTCTACATCAGTCACTCCCTGTCCTAATCCTAAGTGTTCTGATATTCCATTTCCTCATGAAGATGAGCATGTCCTCATGATGCATCTAGTCCCCAATTTGCAAGATGAAGATCCCAGACTGACAGAAACATTCATGAATATGCAATCTCCTAGAGATAAACATGGTGTGGGATTTTACAGTAAAAAAGATGGATTGATTCCTGAGTGCAGATTCAAAGATCTGCCAGATGATATAAAAAGACCATCTGTTCCTGAGATTCAAAAGTTTTATACATTAATGGATGGTTGTGAAAAACATGTGATCCCTGAGAAATGGACGAAACTAATGTTGAATTGGGATCTCCATACACATTCACAGACAGATGAGTTTGTTGTTTCTTACATCATAGAGGAGAAATGAAAATTAGCCTTGCAATGGAAGGAATATATGAATGAAAGAAATGTCTGGATATCTTTCTATTCATGGAAGAAGGCTAAAAAGTCAGAGATGATTCTGATGACTGACTCTGCATCCTCCTCTAGTCATACCTGGACAGCTATTGATGGAAATAAAGTTGAAACCTCTACCATCTTTCCTCCTTTCAAAGGAATTGTCCTAGGAGAAGGACAAAACTCAGCCAATGCATATCCCTTAGTTCAAAAGGAAAATGTTGTAGGGATAGAAAGGAGAGTCCAAACAGTTAGTGAGCAACTAAATTGGACAAACACTGCTGTTACTAGGTTAGAGAAAAATATGGCAAAAGCTGTCTCTGTTAAGGATCAGATAGACCAAGTCCAAGTGTCTATCAATAATGTAAATAGTGCTTTGAATTCTGTACAATACAATGCTTCAGTTTCTAAATATTTTTGTTTACAGTCATTGAAGAAGATAGATGAAATAGAAACGAGTATGATTGAAAATTCTGTTTCTACACGGCAGTTAATTTCAAATTTGTCTGAGAAAATTGAGAATAAAGAAAAGAAGAAGACAGACAAGCCTGTCCCTTCTGCATTCCTCCACAAAGGAAAAGCTGTACCCATTCAGAAAGCTATTGAGCGTTTTCCCCAGCTTATTCCTAAAGAGTCTGCTCCTGAGTCTCCAAAGTTTAAAGTCACAGTTGCCTCTCTATTTGAAGATACTGAGTCTGACAGTCATGTTTTTCCAGTCTATGAACCACTAGAAGCTCAGTATACCAGATATTCCCCTCCTGATCTTAATGGCCTTGGAAAGATCACTCCAAGAGCAACATTTTTTGAACAAAGTCATAAAGAGTGGAATATAGATAATCTGTCATCAGCCCAAATAAAGCAAACTCTGGATCAAATGATCACAGAATATAAAATGATGTGCATTGATGGAAAATCAGAGGTAGAGGCCTGTAAGACTCTCATTCCATGCTTCACAGAAACTCTAGCTAGGTGGTGGGAACTAGAGTCCTCTCCTGATTTAATAAAGAAGATGGAAGAAGAGGTTGTAAAAGACGAAAATGGAGATGTGGAATTTCATCCTGATGGTAGACCCATCAACAATATGATTGGTGCTCTCACATCACTAATCCAGCAAAATTTCTGTGGATATGAACCAGCCATATCAGACCAAAATGAGTTGATACTGATGAATTTAAAATGCAGAAATATCAATCAGTATGAAGATTTCCATTGGGATTGGATTCAAAGAATCTTCGTGGTGAAGGACCCTAAGAATTTGTTATGGAAACAAGTTTATTTGGCAGCTTTACCTTCCAAGCTTGTAGATATTTTGAAGTTGCAGGAAGCATTCCAGTTGCCACTAGAAAGTTATTTATGGGGTCAAATGTACAGTATAATCACCAAAGTTTTGATTTCACTCTGTAGTAGTTCAAAGATTCATAAGTCTATTGACAAGCTCAACAGATTTCCTGGTACAAAATCATTTTGCAGCAGGTATGGCATTACTGTTGATGATCCTCTGGTTAAAAGAAGAAAATCAAAGAAAAGGGCTAATAAGACTTATAAAAGAAGTCAACCCTACACTTATCACTTATCTTCCAAGAAGATTTCTGAGTTGAATGCTCAGAAAGCCAGAAGAAAGCCATACAGAAAACCTGCTAGAAAGGGACATTAAAAATATGTTCCTAAGACACATTATTATGATGTGGATGACATCCGTCCTAAAGACAAGAAGCTAGAATGGATGAAAGGTATAACCTGCTGGATTTGTGGAAAACTAGGACATACTTCAAATCTGTGTCCTGAGGCTAAAGAATCCAAGAAAAATTTGGGTAAGAAATCCCAGCAGAAATATAAGGGAAAGGGTCAGACTTCCACAATCAAGACAGAACCTCAGTGTGATATCTGTAGATCTCCTTTCCACAAAATAGAGAACTGTCACAAATTGCTTATGCAACAAGCACAAGAAGATTCCTCTTCTGTTTCCTCTTCTGATTATTCTTCTTCTGAATCTGAAAATGAAGAAGTACATGCTTATTGTCAATGTAGTGATTCTAAAAATTGTCATTGTGAATGTTCTTCTTCAGAATCTGGTTTTTCTACTGATAATGATCTAGCAGAAGAATTTTCAGGAAAGTTAAAAGTCCTCATGGCTCAGACTGATGAATATGAGTTGAATTTTTTTGCACAAATACGAGCCATGGAAGATGGAGATTTGAAGGCTCGACTGCTTGATGCATATATGCAGTCTTCCAGTCCATCCTCCAGTTCTAAAACTGGTAAGAAGCCATTGTTTGTTGATGCTTCTTATGAGCGAAACACACGCAGTTATCTTCGCTAACAACAGGATTGCAAAGTTCGCGCACTCACTTTGGGGGAGGTGAGTCAGGAGATATACTGCATGAAGACAAAAATCTCTACCCTGAAATCAAGAATTTCAGAGCTTGAGAAAGGAAAACGAGTTCAAGCCTCTCCTGTTTCCTCTCCTATTTATTCAGGTAGAGTCACAAATTACACTCTGCATGGTGCTCCTAAACACACTGAAGAGGTTGAAGTTGCAGAGGGACATCCTGATCCTACTATGGGTATAAGAGATATGCATTTACTTGCTATTCAATATCAACAACATCATGTCAATGTTAAAGTCTGGATAAAAGGAAAGATGTTTGATTTGATAGCATTAATTGATTCAGGATCAGAGGTTAACATGTTTTCTAAAAAGGTTGTTCCGTCACAGTATTGGGTTGCTGCTACCCGCAAGCTCACCGGGTTGGGTAATTTACATCTATCTGCAAGCTACACATTAAATGAACATATCTAACATGACCTAACAATATACATATAATGATGATCACCAATATGTAAATTAAGTACAACTGCAACATGAACATAAAATACATGGACCATATATATATAGTGTCAATAATATACAATTATGATATAATTGTCAAGTATCAGCTGGTGGTACATCAATAGTAGTGCTAGTCGAGACCTGCTCAGTCAATGGTGCAGCCTTAACAAGCTCAGATAAATGTCGATCATCACGTGCCTACCGATCTGGAGGTGCCTCATGCTGATCAGGATCAACTTCCTACTCATGATGACTCGACGTGGATGGTCCAGCCTGCTCATGATCATGACTACTGGATGCTGCAGACTGCTCATGATGACTCGACGTGGATGGTCCAACCTGCTCATGATCATGACTGCTGGATGTTGTAGGTTGCTCATGATGACTCAACGTGGATGGTCCAGCCTGCTCATGATCATGACTGCTGGATGTTACAGGCTGCTCATGATGACTCAACATGGATGGTCCATCCTGCTCATGATCATGAATGTTGGATGCTGCAGGCTGCTCATCTCTGGCATGAGGTGAACGATGATCAATCCCTTGATCGTGATCATCAGATGATGCATTGCTACTCGACTATTGACGTATTGCATCCCCACCATGCCTACGTCGAACGACCCTCCTCAATTGCGACACTAAGTTGGTAGCTCCAATGACATGCCGCATCAGGGTCAACATATAACATGGCATGCCTCTCCATATCACTGTCAGCCTATCATCGGCCTGTATCTCTCTGATAATGGCCAACCTGACTCCCTCGTCTACGAGGAGTCAACAGATTTAGTTGCCCAACTCCATCCTAAATCTAGTGTCAGGTCTATGCCTCAGACCCGTCAGTACTTGTGCATGATAATGAGGAATAGGTCTATCACCAACCTGATCCTCCGCATTTGGCATCTCCCGATCATCAGTAGGATATACACCTGGATCATTTGGTGGCGGTGGCATCTCATCGCCATCAAATGACACAATATCTACAAAATATATATAAAGTACACAACAATAATTAGAAAATTTCATTAAACAATTTAATAAAAACAAGTTAAAGAACGTGTTAGAATAAATTTAAAGAAAACACTAATATTACCTCTCTCATTCAGCGGCTCATCAACTATGAAGAGGATGTTGGCACACCCTCACCAATCCAAACCAGCATACAAACATGGGACCATACTGGCGGCGTGCTCATCAACACTAGATAGCAATACCAGTACATCATGAGATATCCTCGCGGAAAAGTCAGACTCACCCCTCTTGGGCATCATCTGGCCCCACAACTGCATCCATACATGCAACAACGACCTACGAGGCTATCGAACAAAAGTAGGCCTCATCTCTGGAAACATCTTAAAAAATAAGCAAAATAGCTCTGAAGCAAAAGGTAAGTTCACCCTTCCTTGTGCCCGAGAACGACATCTATCTAAAGCTATACAGAATTGCCGCAAAAAAATCGTAGACCACCTCACAAGTCGTGGCACCTGTAACAAAGAATCAACATAAAATAAAAGCGAGCAACTAATGCGTTTCCTGTCACTGGTATGGTGTGCAATGGTTGATATCAGTAGTGAGAGGCACCTCACCTCCTCTCCACCAAAGGAAGCAATACGTAACTGACCACCGGAGACCTGAAAAATCAGCAGGAGACAATATATCAGCGATAATGTATCTATGGGAGTACACCAACTGAGTCCCTACTGCATACCTGACGGGGACCTCTGGGAACGAGGGCAAATCCTGCCCTCTCCTAGATGGGCCAGTAATAAAATACATGTCCATTTTAGTGGGTGCGTACCACTGGTTAGGACCAACCCGGAAAGCCTATCGGTGGGCATTCCACTTGAAGATAAGTTGTCGCAATAACCCATTATGGCCCTTTAGGGATGTAGCCTCCTCATAGAACTTGAGGAGGCCTACCTCCCTTAGAAGCACCTGGGTTGCTGTCGTAATAGGGTGAGGGTACATAAGTCTCTCCCTCTCTCGTGCTTCCCACACGCAAACCACGTTATACTGGTCTGCTATATGTTCCTGTTGTTCCCTCTCTTCTCTCCTTTGATGTCACTGAATGATTCACTTATTAAATAGAACTTTTTTATTCTATATATATATATAATTTTTGAAAAAAAAACATTCAATGCGCTAAAAAAACAGTCATGCACTAGTACCGGTGCATTTTTTTTATCGCGCACCATCTACGATGTGCCTGGAAATTTTCAGTGCACCGCACAACATGAAATTTACTTTCTCAAGCGGTGCATTGATGAAACTATGCATCCCGGGGAGGATAATTACGTCAACGCACTGCCAAAAATTAGTTAATGGTCAACGGTGCGGTCGTTTAACCAATCACACTGTTGTCTATGTACAAATTCGGGAGGGCAGTGCGCTGAACAAACTACGCACCCCAGGGTGGATAGTTTCATCAGCGCATCACCCTCCTGGCATCATTAAACAGTGAACGGTGCAGTGGTATAATAGACTGCACCGTTGACTATGTACCAGTATCGGGAGGGTGGTGCACTGACCAAACTATGCACCCTAGGGCTTATATTTTAGTTAGTGCACCACCCTCCTAACATCAGTACATGGTCAACGGTGCAGTATTTTACATAACCGCATTGTTGACTATGTCCAAGTTCGGGAGTGCGGTGCGCATATTTTGGTCAACACCACCCTCCCGAACTTGGACATAATCAACGGTGCAGCTGGTTAACCAACCACACTACCATTTATGTATTTTTTTTCAAAATAACGATGTGTTATTTTGGTACCACATCGATCGCGGTGCGACCTGTAAAGTCTATAAATTTATAGGTTGCACCGCGACTGGTGTGAGCCGAACGGCTCGAGTGCACTGCGCGGGAAATTAAAAAAATGGTTAATTCTATATTTTTCTAGAAATATAATCCGCTAAAAAGTTTAATTATGGAGAAACAAGTAAAATACTTGTACATTAGGGCGTCGAGGAGGCATATTGGCTGAAGAATTTTCAAAACTAAATTTTCCCACCATTTTCCAAAATTCGAAATCGAGATGTTGGGCAATGGATGACAGTAGTGCATGCAATGGGAGCACCGATGGAAGGGCGCCTCACACAAGAGAAATTCACACAGGTGCTTGAGAGCTCTGGAGCACCGAAGAAGTGAAAATGTGGTTTTTTGACTGTAATTATTTATTTATTTAAAGCTGTTCCGGTGCGCGGGTTTTAGAGGCGCACCAGGCTGTTTCTTCTAAGCGCATAGAGGTTGTTTTAGTTTAGCGCGGGTTTTTATGATGCACCGGGCCTCAATCCGTGTAGCGCACCGATGCACTATAGTAATTAGATGCACCGAGAGGGTTGGACAAAGAGCACGGTGTCTCAGTGTGCCAATTTGTAGTACACACCGGTGCTTTTCTAGTTGAACACATCAGTGCAGTGTAGGATGAGAAACGCACTGGAGAAAAAACCTCCACCTGCCAACCTCCTCTAGAAACCTCTGCTACAAATGGATAATGAGCTATTTTTATAAGGGGTTCCTCAAAAACATCTGTTAGAGGGTATTTTCCTTGTAGTACCATTATTGTACCAATGGAAAATCACATGAATGAGTTATTTAGAAGATATTTATGTCTCTGAAACAAAGTTATACAGTTTGCTGAACAATATTATAGATAACGATAACTATCTCTGCACTTATCGATATTATTATAAACCACTCCAAGAAATAAAAGTTTATGTTTTGTGGTATTTCTAGAAAATGACAAACATTATGGTCTACAATTCTGATTTTGAAGTCCAAACTACCAAAACACCATGTTAACTCATATTCAACTTGAAGATACTCTCAAATTTTGTGCATTTTTTGTATTTTTCTATGAAATATCTAACCTTTCAAAGTGACAAAGTTTTAGAATTATATCAACAATATTGTAATTTTCCTTTCCAATTTGTTTGAAGAGTTTCTCTTACTTCATGGTAAACATTCCAATTTTTCCATTCCTTTATTTAATTTCGTAAACTCTACCACCATACCATCAGCCTGTCAGACAAAATGATCAAGATCAATACTTTTTCCAAGCACACTTCCAATGATACAAATTCCATCAATATAAAATCTCTCCAAAACAATATATTCTAGACCACCTTGCATCCATGTATCCTATTATTGCCTAAATCTACCTCAGGCTGAAAGAAGGCAGAGTTCAGGGTAACATCAAACCATGCTCAGTCTAGTAGCTAGCCCTACCAGAACAGGAGAGGGCTCTCTCCGGGTCAATCTCAACAAAAATAATCAATAGGGCTTGAGATGACTTGAAATAAAGGCTAATTTTAGGCTAGGTATATAAGTAAAGGAGTTTGATTTTGATTTTGGGGGTTTTTGTTGGAAACAAAGGGAAAGGCAGTTTTGGATCCGGGGATAAGGCCCAGTTTTTTGGAGAGTTCTGATTGGGGCAAGGAAGGAAATTGTTTTGATGCTTTGGATTGAATGAATGGATAGTTTAGAACGGTGAGGAGATGAAGAGGGCAAGAAGGTTTCAAGAATCCTCTTCAAACATATGAAAACATGGAAAATTAAACAAAACTGAAGGCAGAGCAAAGCAAGCTAATGGATTCCACCTTTATAACTTGTTTGTTCAATTTAAGAAGAAAGGAGAAGGAAAATGGTACACATAAACATCAATGAAATTGAAAATACATAGAGAAAAACACCATCAAAACACAGAGCCACAAGGATCCCAAAGAGTGCTGCAAACCCTGGTCTATTCCTTTGCCAAAAGTGCAGAGATGAAATGTACAATGAAGTGCCAAGCAATCCCAAATGTCCAACCCTGAAAATGACTAAGAAAATACATCATATAGACAAGCCTAACCCATTCCCATGCCTCTAGGGGTCAAGCTCATCATTCTAGGAGCTGTTTCAACCATATCTAAACTAGGAACTAGAAAATAGGCCATGAAACAACTTGCCTCTATATGCTAGGAAACTGATCCATTCACTTACATTTCACCTTTTGGTGAATGAATATTCTATAATGAGTAAAAATGTGCCAAAATTACATCATGGACATGAAATTACATCAATTTACATCAAAAATTACATGAAAAAGTGAAACTGGCCAAGACTAGGCGAAATTCTGAGCTGCTGAGTGAAAAATAGGCCAAAATTCTCTATGCGCCGCGCCCAAAATCTCTATGCGTAGCACAAGTTTGGAGCTGATTTTTAGGCCCTTCCTAAAGTCCAAATTGAGCACATGATAGCTCTTTGGAATGCCCTTCCTGTCTAATTTGTAACCCAAGTGGAATTTCTGGATTTGGTTGCCATTTTCCCCTCCAAAAGTTCAATCTCCCAACACTGCTTCCTGTGTGTGCAAAAAGTGGCAGAAAGGCCATTTTTAGGGTGTTTTTGACCCTTTAGGCAACCCAGAACTTGATGAAATCCTTAGGTAATCCATGAGAATGCATAAAGTTTGATAAAAAAATCCAAAAATGAAAATTTCCCCCCCTGAAGAGCTGCCAATTGTAAGTGCGCGCCAAGTGGCGCTACGTGTCGGGTAGGAAAATCTGTGTTTAGGCTCAAAAATTCAAATTTGAAAATTTTTTTCCCAAATTTCTTGAAATTTAGGCTAAAGATCCCTCATCAAGCACTATAATGGGCCAAAGAAGTTTCAGCCAAGATCTTGCCTTTTCACGCCTCCTCGATGCCTTCTTCATCTATGTTGCCTGAGGTGAATATGAAGAGTTTGATGTCTTTGACTTTTGTTGCCAAATAAGTGGTGATATGGGAGGGATTTTGGGGAAATAGTACAGTGGGTACAGTGGGGTTTTTTAGAGTGATAATTTTCCTTTTGAGAATTTTACAAACTTTGGGAACAATGGATAATCACTAGACTGTTTGGGGAACTTGAGGTTTTGGGAATTTTTGCAAATGATATGGGGAAATAGGAATGATAGGGAATGAGGGAATTTTTGCAAATGATATGGGGAAATAGGAATGATAGGGAATGAAGTGACTTAGGGATAAGAAAATGGGGCTTAGGAATAAGTGATTTAGGATGTAAGGGGATAGGGAAATAGACTGTAGTAATGAGATAATGGGAGATGGGAAAACAAGGTGGGGAGTGGCACAAGAAACTGTTTTAAAACTTCAACACAAAACCCTTAAGAGAGCACTTCTTAACACAATGATAGGGTTTAAGCTTTTGGCATACAAACTCTTATATCCAATCTCCAACCACACCAAACACTATTCAATAGCAATTCAAAGTCTCACTCGAACTTACATGGTGCATAGGAGGTGGAGTTAATTTTAAATTTATGGAGCAGTGGTAAAGTTTTTGTGTGTCGGCTCTGTGCGCCGCGTGCACAACCCAGTGTGCCGCGCAAATGGTATGCGCCACACACGTTCAATTTTACACTGTGTAGAACGGCTCTATGCGCCGTGACGAGCCAATGCGCCGCGACCTTCACCCAACGCGCCGCGACCAAGATTTCACACATAGTCTCGGTTTTCACACTGACTTTTGCTGTCCTCCAAAGTTTGACTCAGCTTAATGATGTCTCTTGGTGAAAATGAATTGTTTTAATATGAACATATCTTATATACACAAAGGACTTCGATTATGAAGATATCTTATATTGACAAACCCATTTTCTAATGTTGCAGACTTTGGCACTTTGCACTTCTTTTTTTAAATAAATTATGGTTTTGTTTGTTTCCTTTGATTTTTTGAACTGATGACGAATCTTGTCTATCTTTTGCAGGGATAGATGGCATGGAATTTCGGCAAAGGCGACCAGGGCTGTGCCTGAAGAATTTCACAATTGAAGAAACTTTTGAAAATTACATGGCATTTATTACAAGAGACAAAATTGACGATTTTTCTTCAAAACAAAGTTTTGAAGAAGAATTATGATCTAAGATTATGACGATGAAATTTTTGAAATGAAAACTTATTTTGAACCTCCCTCATGTGCCTGCTGGCATTTTTAGACATTTTGCAGACCAAATTTAGCGAAACCCTAGACCTAATGAGACTGAAAAACCCTAAAATGACTCTTTGCCCACCAAAAGACCAAACCTTGACTGTGAATGACTGTAAATGATTTTGATGCACTTTGATGAACAAATACGGACCAGCAGGTACATGACATGAGGGATATGAGTGAAAAGACCCTTCCGTCAGATGATCCATGCTCCTAATGGAATGCAACTGACTAAGCTGAGTGAGACACCTAAAATGAAATGAAACAAGAGAAAATTGATCTCTGATGGAGGGATGAAGATACCGACTCTAACATTGGCTCCAATGGGGATGGTAGCTCCTTGGAGGTGCCAAGGACTGCAGATCTTTGGGAGAGCAGACAGTGCCTTCATCCATTGGGCAATGGAGTCAAAACACGAAAACTGACATTATGCAGACTGACTCTGACTCAACGCTAAAACTGAAAACCATAATAAAATAAAACATGACTAAACATAACTAGCAAACTGGAAAGATGCTCATAATTGAGCTTATTCATCAAACCTACTCTAATTGTTCTTTTCACCACCTGATCAAGTGAAATGGAATAGCCAATGCAACCATGTAAGCATCCTGGCTGCTATTTGATTTCTTCCCAAATGATTTCTGATGCGCAGGAAAAGGGAAGAATCGAAAGGCAACTCCCACGGAAACTTGGAATCAAGTTGACTGCTAATAAACTTGCAAAGCATGAATTGACTGGATGACTTCAAGAATAATGTGAAAGGATCTTCATAAACATAGCTATTGATTTCCGTTAACACATTATTGCTCTGGTCCAGGTAATATTCATAGCTGGATATTAAGATTTTCCTCACATCTGTGCTGTATTTCTTTGGTGATAGCAGCAGGCTGTCAAAAGGATCCTGAATTTCGTGAATAACCAAACTCTGTTGTTGATTCCAAACAGAGCAAAAGTCTCCTTTATCAATCTCCTCATATGACTGCAAACCTTGGTATGGGATTTGTAATGAAAAATATGTTAAACAAGACAATGAAGGCGAATTTTGAATAAGATCATTATCAACATTCTTTTCTGGCACATGGTTAGCCAATGGAGAAGAAATTTTACAGCAAACATCATCCAACACACGAGCAATAGGATCATCAAAAACTTGAGAAGACTGCTGCGATGTATCCATTGAAACTGTATGACATCCTACTAACTGTTCATCTTTTTCTTTAGAGATATTACGAATATTCTGCTTTATAAACTGAAATGATTCGAAACAAAAGGGTACATAATCCTCTTGCATCATTAAATCATGTATTTCGGCTTCCACACCTTCATCTGTAATCTCACCTTCAATTGTGTTTTGTGGCTGCAAATCTGGTGCTAGGGAGGGTTTTGTATCCGAAATGATCTCATCAGTCGTTTCAGGGGAAGATTTCTCATTAACAACTTGCTCAAGAATTTTGCTATCTGTCTCATCCTCAACATTAAAACTGAGAGATTGCTGATTTCCTACGGGCTGCTCATTTGACGATTTACTATGCAATTTACCCTTCAAAAACTGAAATGATTAAAAAAAAAATGGTACAGAATCATCTTGCATCATTTGATCATATGTGCCAGCCTCCATGTCTTTATCCGCAAATTGACAATCAATGGCTTTCGGGGGCTGCAAATCTGAATATGAGAAGTCTTGAACAAGGTTTTCATTGCCCTCAAGATGGTCCAAATCAAGACTCATTGACAGTTGATTTCTGATTGCATGGAATTTGTCTCTGATAAACTGAAACGAATCAAAACAAAAAGGCAAAGATCCTTCACTTACTTCAAAATTTGCTGCACTTTCCTCGTCATTTCCGTAGTTGATATGTGATGGCTGATCACTGTACTCAAGCTGCTGAAAGTGAACTTCTTCCTCGCACAAACTAGCTGCTGATTTGTCTGCAAGATTAGCTTCTGTTTGGAGAACATAATCGTCATCATACTGGTCAAACTGAGGCAAATCATCAGTATAAAACACATCATCAAGCATACATGTCATATCAACAGATCTCTCTTCTCCAAGATGATCTAAAAAACAATCATTATCAAATCTATGACAACTGGGACAAGAAACAAAATATTTTGGGTCAGCCACTTGTTCATGAACGTCATTTTCATTTTTTGTAGTCATTTTCTGCACCATATCTTCTACTGCGTTTACCAAAAGGTCAAGCTTTTCCTCTGAAGGTGTCAGGGGCTCTGCAACATTCTTCTTTTCTTCTTCCTTCAACCTTGCCCTTCGGATCAGCAAATGAGCCTCTACATCTACTGCACTGTTCTGCATCTCTTCAAGTGTTGCAATATTCCTTTCTCTCAGTTGAAAATCCATTTCCGGATCAAAGGCACCTGGGTAGTGCAAGAGAGCAGATCTAGGAGGAGGTCTTATATCAAAAGGTATCGAATAATAGACTCGATTAAATCTAGTGGAAAACTGTTGTACCGTTTCCCCTGACTATCTTTTCAGCTGGGCATACTTGTCTAAAATAAGGAAAGGGTTCTGTCCGATCACCCACCTGTCGAGGAAAAATTTGACGAAATGCTAGAAATCTGAGATGCTCGCATCAAGCAGGGCTTTGAACCAACTCTTGACTCTGCCTTGCAAAGAAAGAGAAAAAAGTCTAATACTAACATATTCTTCATCAACTTCAAAAAGGTCTAGAAAAGTCTCGACATTCTGCACATGTTGCTCAGCGTTGACATTGTTACATTCACCGTCAAATATCGACAAATATAGGTAATAATTTGCAGGGAAAGCATGGAGACCAGAAGGTAAAACAAGAGGTTTATACCTATCTGGGACTATAAAAGGTGTAGGAGTATATACAAGAGCTATGGGATCAGTGTTGTTTTCTCTAGGCTCATCACTTTGAAGAGAGTCATCATAAGATGTGGGAAAAGTAAGGAGGCCAGGATCAAAGGGAAACTCAGTATTTACACTTTTTGAATGGGTCGAGTGAAGATTTTGATCACCTTTATTATACAACAAATTCTGAAAAACTTCCAGGACAGCTTCAAGAACAACAAAGAAGTAATTGGCAAGAAAGCAGACTAGATCCTAAATACCATTCCACTCTGGATACCTGAACTTAGTGTAAGATCCTTCCATTTTCTCAGAGAAAGAGTTAGTCCTCCAGTGGAGTCTCTACATTGAGTTGGAGTCACCAGGTGAATGATTTCAGCCTTCTTATGTCTGATCGTTTTCCACCATCAACCATCAGATTTAACTTGATACATGTACTGGGGAAATTTACAAGTTAGATGTTACGTTTACAAACTAGACCGGAGATTGACTAAAGCAGCGTTTATCTACTTTCGCTAATGCAAAGCAAGAGCCAAGCGATACATTTCGGTATAACTTCAAAGCTCGTTCGTAGCGAGGAAACAATAATACCAAAAAGAAAACCATTTTCTTCTCAAAGATGGTCGCTACTTATGTTGCTGCTTAAACTCCACCAGCCGAAAGAAGGCAGCTTAGGTAAATATCAAAACCACGCCGCCCAGTAGCTAGCCCTACCAGAACAGGAGAGGGCTCTCTCCTGGTCAATCTCAGCAAAAATAATCAATAGGGCTTGAGATGACTTAAAATAAAGGCTAATTTTAGGCTAGGTATATAAGTAAAGGATTTTGATTTTCATTTTTGGGTTTTTTTTGGAAACAAAGGGAAAGGCAGTTTTGGATCCGGGATAAGGCCTAGTTTTTGCAGAGTTCTGATTGGGGCAAGGAAGGAAATTGTTTTGATGCTTTGGATTGAATGAATGGATAGCTTAGACCGGTAAGGAGCTGAAGAGGGAAAGAGGCTTTCAGGAATCCTCTTCAAACAGATGAAAACATGGAAAATTAAACAAAACTGAAGGCAGAGCAAAGCAAGCTAATGAATTCCACCTTTATCACTCATTTGTTTAATTTAAGAAGAAAGGAGAAGGAAAATGATACACATAAACATCAGTGAACTTACAAGCACATAGAGAAAAACACCATCAAAACACAGAGCCACATGGATCCCAAAGAGTGCTGCAAACCCTGGTCTATTCCTTTGCCAAAATTGCAGAGATGAAATGTACAATGAAGTGCCAAGCAATCCCAAGTGTCCAACCCTGAAAATGACTGAAGAACTACATGATATAGAAAATCCTAACTCATTCCCATGCCTCTAGGGGTCGATCTCATCATTCTAGGAGTTGTTTCAACCATATCTAAACTAGGAACTAGAAAATACGCAATGAAACAACTTGCCTCTATATGCTAGAAATCGATCTATTTACCAGTATTTCACTTTTGGTGAATGCACCTCTAGAATGAGTGCACCTGATGTTGTTAATATCTTTTCTTCAACATGACCGAGAATTGTACTTTAACGACGTCATTGTAGAACCGCACTAATAATGATTTCATGATATCTGCTAAAGAATAGCTGATTGCTTCTAAATAAATATCACCTCTTTCTGCAATTACCAACACTACGCTTTACCTTTATATACCTGCTACGCTTCATGATGGAGTTGAAAGCTTCTTCTTCTATCTTTACCTCCTAAAATAAAATATGAAACTTATTAAAAACTAATTTAACTCACAAAGTTAATAAAAAATCAATTCCATATGTACACACATGTATGGAGATTTAAGATTATATTTAAATACCGTGAACATCCCCCGATCCCTGAACCTCCATATGGGATTCGACTAATCTTCGTTGTTCATCCTCCATGATATATATCTATTGGTTGACATTTACACAAAATAGATTTCAAAAAATCATTTTGTAATTTAGTGTACACAAATTATGTAGAACACAACTTTAAAAGAAATAATTGATCATGTGTGAAACTAAATTTAATCGAAAAAGAAATTATAAAAATGATAAGTTCACCAAATTGCACTTTACATGGTGGGAGCACACTTGGTATAAAATTTACCACTTATACACTTTAGTTTGTGGGAGAAATGACACATGTACATATTTTACCTTAAATTTGTTGTGTTTTATGGATATTAAAATGAAGAACTTCTATTTAGATCCATTCCAGATATTGACTGTAGGGGCATTTACTAGATATGTCACCTTTCATAAAAGATGAGATCCAGAGGCTACCTGGCCCTTTACAGACTCTGCCTATAGAACTTGTAGAAGTAAACACTAGAGGCATTAACAATATCAAAGAATGTTTTCATGCTCAAACATGGGAATGTGTCTCTTTCCCTACACAAAAAAATAGTTCAAGGTAGTTAATCTTCAGAGACACGTCATCAAGCAGGTCAATGTGATCATCCCCAACTTACTTTTAATGAAATTAGGCTTGGAATCCTCTACAACTTGGTGGATGGAGTTGAATGGGAACTAGGACAAGGCCTTTACAAAATACATGCTAGTGAATAATACTTACTAGGTTATGCCAACAAATAAAGTGGGAGAAATGTTTTCTCTTCGAGGTTGTCCAATTGGGTGTGTAATACCAACTTCACCCATTTCCTAATAGGTTTCTCTCTTAGGTTACAAATGTCTTCCACCTTATTAGTTATATATTTTTCAATTTCCTGTGGATTCCTTGAATTTTTTCTCCTACCATCTCCCTCTCTCACTCCCCAAATTATTGTCATCAAACATGCCCCATTGAGGATCTGGAGCAATGTTTGCACCATACTTAGAACCGTCATTGTTGCTAATTGAAATTGGAGTCATGTATACTAGATTTCTTGCTTAAGTGGCTCTTACTTGGACAATATCCTGAAATAGTTTGACATGATGGTCATATGAGGTTGGAAGCTACTTGGTGTAATTTTCCTTAAATCTTCAAAAAAACAGAGCAAAAATGTCATTTTCGATCATTTTTTATTAGCTTTTGCATACAGCAAATGTTATCACAATTGCAACACAATCATGTTCCATGAGCATGAATTATGAATGTCGCAAGCCAAATGGCAAGGAAATTTGCATTCATTTAGGCAAAATAAGGCTATGACATTAAGGTACATGCTAGAAAAAATTATGCAAATAAAGTTGCTAAGTCTTGATACTTACCATGTGTTTCAAAACCATAACTATCTTGAGATGAAATTTAATTCAATGTCTCTTAGAGTTGCAAGGTGTAATTGATAGAACTATTTGATTTCTTTACCATAGATGTATCAATACATGTAATTTAACTTTACGAGTAGATTGAAGACGAAGAGATTTTAGATTTTGTTGTTCTCACTGAAGGTTTTTATCTAGTTTTGTTTCTTAAACCATCATTTCCATAGGAAATTTTTGGTGAATATATTCTTGACCTTGATGAGAGGATATGATACCTTGAAGAGGCTACATCTTTTGGTGACGTCACTAATTGTTTCTCTATTATCATGTTTGTTAAACATCTCGCTTAGGGCGAGGCAACTCCACATATATTGTACAGTTTATGGGACATAAAACAATATGTAGAAATATTCACTTGGTTTTTATAATTGGATAGAAGAATGACTTAAAATTACCTTGTATGTCTTCTCATTTTAGAGCTCAAATTTTTAGGAAGGATTTAAGTATCCACCTTTCAAGAATCACTAGAAGAGGTTGATAAAGAATATAGGAAGACAAAAAACTAACCAATGGTGTACTAAATGTATTTCTTGGGAGGTAGATTGGCATATGGAATTTTGGTAGCTAGAACTTTTCCAAATAAGTGAATGTATTTGAAAACCAAACCTCTAGTTTATTTTGGTTTAGACAAGGTCTAGAATTTGAAAAGTGAATTCCCTCTTTCTTTCTCTTACATGTCCAATGATCGGAATCTGGATTGAGGGAAAAAAAATTCCTAAATAAAAATTTTTCATTTTATTTGTTTTACACATGAGTTTTTAAAAGATAATTAACTCATAAATTTCTCACAAAATACACTTAAAGCTTGACACAAACCTCTTCCCAATTGGCTAACTTTAGATGATCCTAAACACATTTTTATTTAACTAATGAGGGAGATAGCCCAATAAAACTAGTTTGTCCATATTCAAATCAAGTTGGTATCAAAGTACAATTTAGCTCATTTTAGTCAAGGTTAGTTAGAAGAATTAGCTATTGGTTTTTGTCTTCAATTTCCTCTCAAAATGAATGTGTACGTGCTTTTGAAAGACACACTAGAGGAATAATGTCCAAATTTTTGATGAAAATGTGCTATGAAAGTAAAGGGTTAAAGGCAACCATGTACAAGGCATAGTTAATACAAGGCATAGTTGAGCCAAATGTTTTGTCGATTTGTGTTTGGTTGATGGTTTTGTACACCAATATGTAAGAGTACATGGAGATATTCACATGATGTGAATTTTTTTTCTTTGAAGGAGTAAAATGATATGTCAGCGAGCTATGTTTCTTGCATGATGTGTTTTCAGTTTGATGGTTTTGTTTGTGACAAGACGTCACAAGATTTTGGAAAGGTCCACTCTTGAGCGAGAGCCTCATGATTACAACCTAATCATGAGAATAAAATGGGAGTGCATCCTTATTTTGAAAACAAATAGCATTCTGAGCTACCTAGGACTCAAACCATTATTTTTAAATTTGAAATATCATGGTGTGTTGTTTCAATGCCTGAATCCACAACCCTAACATAAATTGTTTTATTCCTTTTTTGTAGGATTTAGTTGGTTATATTAAAAGTCAGTTGAATTTAAAATTCTTGGCTTAGTGGCATGAACCAAACATATTGTACATATTAAATGAGGAATTTCGCTCTCCCAATCATTTCTAAATCACTCATATCACCAAGAAAACATGTTTTAAAAGAACATACTTTGGTATGGGAAAGACCTTAGGTTTCAAATATTATAAGATTGTATAATATTATAAGATTGGATTTAATTATATTATTTTTCATATTATATTTTGATGCTTATAGAGTGAAAAAACTGAAAGAATCAACTTGTAGGGTCATTTTAATGGTGGGTGGAGAATTGGGGTCTAAAACCTTTTGGAGTCATTTTGAGGTATTAAATGACATTTCTGGGGGTCAAACGATTATCCCTTGCGCCAAAATCTTGATGATTATTCTACACTTAAAGACATATCCAATGGTGCAAGAAAACATCAAATGAAGTTCATTCAAAATTTATGCCTTTAGTAAGTTGACCTATCATGTTGACCAGGTCATGGTACGAGAGAATGACATTTTAGCCCCATTACTCATGCATGGCAAGCTAGATACATGTGGAATTTTAACAAGACTCTAAAAGGTCTAAAATCACAAACCTCGTTAATGGTTGACAGAGTCAAATCTTACACCTAATTGGCTATCACGCTATGTTAAATACTTGGCCACTAGGAGGAATAAGAGTTCCATTTTGTGTTATTGTATTTTGTTCCATAGTTGAAAATACAACTAGGAGTGTGAAGTTAGAGAGAAAAATGTATGAAGTTAAGCTTTTATAGCAACCTTACACGCCAAAAGTCTTAGCTAACTCTAGAGAGATTACCTTAAACATATTTTCCATACCAGAAAAGAGAGAGTAGAGCATGTTTACATTTTAGTGTTGTTTTTCTCCCATAAGGATTTCCTAGGGAAAAATGAGTCTAGAGCATCATTACTTTTTAGGGTTGCTTGTCTCCCATAAGGCTCCCATAAGGATTCATAGGAAAATAATTGTATTGATTGTCTAGAGATATATGTATGTGTTTGTTTCATTATGTTCTCTATTTCTTACATTGTGTTTCATTATGTTTTATATTTCTTACATTTCTACCCTCCTATTTTTCTTTCCAATCAAGGTTTATAAAATAACATGAGAAGCAACATGAGACTTGGAACAATCATTTTCATTATCTATATGGAAGGCAAGAAGGACTATATACCCTTAAGCTTAAACTTATGTAGTTTGTCAATTTTTATCATATATTTTTTGGTAAGCGTAAATGTTTTTTATCTATAGTACAAGTCATGAGTTCCCCAATTTTACCTTATATGTAAAGCATGATTCTAGGATTACTACAATTTGTACTTGGTTTTTTATTGTGATGATTCCCTGTCTCAATCTAGACATAAGTGATGATGGTCTTCTCCAAATCAACTCATGGATCCTCATTAAATTTATACAAACATTTCAAATTCATATTTTCTTTCATAAAATTCTAGGAATATTAGAAGAATCAATAAAAAGTGAGATAACCATCTCAATATGCCCCCCATAATTCATTTTATAAAATATAAATTTGTAAAATCCCTTTCGGTAATAATGGCCTCATTTTCTAACCTCAAATAAATTCCTCGACAATTGGAGGAATGTTAGATAAATTACATGTACTTTGTTCCATATAAATTAATGTAGATAGGAAACAATTAGTTTCATTTCAAAAATGAATAGTGGCCCAAAACTATGGATGGTTGAAATGAATTTAATTTAATAAAACATACAAAGATTGGCTAATTAAATGCATATGTATGTATTATTAAAGCTATATTTATTTATGAATGATAAAAAAACATTGTTTCAACATTGATAAACAATTATGGTAATCCAAAAATTCTCACTTAGATGTGAAGGTGATGGTCACACCAAAAAATTGAGTAGAATCAAAGATGCAACATGTGGTGCTTCTCAAGGGATAATTGTATACAATGGAATGGAATGGTGCTTAATATGGGGAAGGGCATGAAATATATGGTTATGCTTCACCGCATAAAGACCCTACAATTGTATACAATGTAATATAATTGTCATTGGGTGGAACATACAAGGAGCTATATCATTTATTTGATACCTAACCTTGATTCATTTCTACTTGATTAGAAAATGACAATAACCCACGAACATATTTGTGCAAAGATTTAGAAGGACCAATAGTCAATCAATATTAGGAAGGAGTGGATGCATAGGCAAGGAATGACCAATGACTAATACATAAACACACAAACACACACACACATATATAGAGAGAAAAATATTTTGATGGTCAAATTAAATTAGGATTTTATATATGTGGATGAATACGAATATGAGCATAGATGGAGATAGTCTAATTAAGAAAGTGTTTCTAATCCATTTTCATGCCATTTTAAGAACTTCCATTGAAACGGAAACATGTACAAACATATCCATGTGGTTTCTTGTCTTCTTTAATTTCACACCCTTTCCACCCATGTTATATATTTTTAACTTCAGAATAAACCAAGTGTATGTATCCATGGGGTCTACACTTAATCAACCTATTTCATAGCACTTGTGTTCATGTGATATTAAAGAATACATTATTTTTTACTAGAGAAATCAATAATTGGGCCAATCTCATACTCATGTGATGTGAGGTTGTTTTCCATCGCTACTATTATAACCCCTAGTTGAACCTTTCCACCCCTAGCATGTGGAAATTAGTACACTTAGGAGATTTGAACCTAGAAATTCATGGTACATAACACTTCATTTCCATGATGATCTCCAATTTAGCTTCCTTAGGGGGATGATATTAGACAACACCTTTATTAACACTAAATATTAATGAAAACCTCCCAAAATCCTTTTGTTTAACCTCCCTACCAAACATATTGTACATATTAAATGAGGAATTTTGCTCTCCCAATAATTTCTAAATCACCCATATCACCAAGAAAACATGTTTTAAAAGAACATACTTTGTTATGGGAAAGACCTTAGGTTTCAAATATTATAAGATCGTATAATATTATAAGATTGGATAATTATATTATTTGTCATATTATATTTTGATGCTTATAGAGTGAAAAAACTGAAAGAATCAACTTGTAGGGTCATTTTAATGGTGGGTGGAGAATTGGGGTCTAAAACCTTTTGGAGTCATTTTGAAGTATTAAATGACATTTCTGGGGGTCAAACGATTATCACTTGTGCCAAAATCTTGACCATTATTCTACACTTAAAGACATATCCAATGGTGCAAGAAAAACATCAAATGAAGTTCATTCAAAATTTATGCCTTTAGTAAGTTGACCTATCATGTTGACCAGGTCATGGTACGAGTGAATGACATTTTAGCCCCATTACTCATGCATGGCAAGCTAGCTACATGTGGAATTTTAACAAGACTCTAAAAGGTCTAAAATCACAAACCTCGTTAATGGTTGATAGAGTCATATCTTACACCTAATTGGCTATCACGCTATGTTAAATACTTGGCCACTATGAGGAATAAGAGTTCCATTTTGTGTTATTGTATTTTGTTCCATAGTTGAAAATACAACTAGGAGTGTGAAGTTAGAGAGAAAAATGTATGAATTTAAGTTTTTATAGCAACCTTACACGCTAAAAGTCTTAGCTAACTCTAGAGAGATTACCTCTTTCTTTGTACTCACATATTTTCCATACCAGAAAAGAGAGAGTAGAACATGTTCACATTTTAGTGTTGTTTTTCTCCCATAAGGATTTCCTAGGGAAACACGAGTCTAGAGCATCATTACTTTTTAGGGTTGCTTGTCTCCCATAAGGATTCATAGGAAAGTAATTGTGTTTATTGTCTAGAGATATATGTATGTGCATGTTTCATTATGTTCTCTATTTCTTACGTTGTGTTTCATTATGTTTTATATTTCTTACATTTCTGCCCTCCTATTTTCTTTCCACTCAAGGTTTATAAAATAACATGAGAAGCAACATGAGACTTGGAACAATCATTTTCATTATCTATATGGAAGTCAAGAAGGATTATATACCCTTAAGCTTAAACTTATGTAGTTTGTCAATTTTTATCATATATTTTTTGGTAAGGGTAAATGTTTTTTTATCTATAGTACAAGTCATGAGTTCCCCAATTTTACCTTATGTAAAGCATGATTCTAGGATTACTGCAATTTGTACTTGGTTTTTTTATTGTGATGATGCCCTGTCTCAATCACTTGGCCATCTCTTTATGGGTAGTTAAATCTTTATAACAATACTTAAAAGTAATATTAATCTATTTGTATTATGTGAAATGTAAAAAATGGTATACTATTTTTCATAAAATTGGGTTGAGTAAATATCATATATTTCGATGAAAGTTGATTATATGACACGTTTTCTTTAAAAGGATCTAACAATTTTGTTAAGGTATGAATTTGCAATTTTGTGTGGCTCTCTATCAAAATTATATGCCACATTTTATATACTAAAGTTCTAAATATTTTTTTTCAAGTTTGGATACTGTTATTCTTTTATATAATTTAACATTAGATATAAGTTTAAATTGAAAGCTACTTAGATGAAATATAGCTTAGATATGGCATTTGCAAATTATTATCTATTTATTAAACTAAAGGACATAATTATTACACATTTCTAATTTACATTCAAATGCTTATTTGATTTATCTCCTATAGCTTAATGTAATGCTAGATATATAATTTAAAAATTAAGTTGAAGGCCCATGAGATAAATGACTTCTATGTGACATTTTATTGAATCATCTATTTGTTGTGTTATATGAACATAATTGGTACGGATATCTAATTTTCATTACTAATATGTCATGCTTCTTTAATTTATCTTTTATAGATGACCGGAGCGCATCCCTTTTTAATCTATCCCTTTTGACTTTGGATATGTGGGCAATATTCATCCACATATTTTTCTATCATAAAGCAGTGAGTAAAATTGTAAATTCCATTTGTGTCAATGTTAAGGTTAAGCACATGGATTAAAGTTTTATATATTAGATGAGGAGGATATGTATTACAAATGGTCTTGAATGAGCTTTTGGACTCTTTAGATATATCTAAAGAGTCCAACAGCTCATTCAAGACCATATGTAATACATAGCCTCCTCATCTAATATATATCTAAAGAGTCCAAATGCTCATTCAAGACCATATGTAATACATAGCCTCCTCATCTAACTTAGCCAGGGATTTGCAATACTATATTTGAGTTGGCTTGCTCCATTTCAAGATATTATAATTTGTTAGATTATTATTTCTATACATTTTGATTATGGTAGTAAAATGTTACAAAAAACCAAAAACTGTACAAATAATATTATTCTAGATATATGTAAAAAGGACATGGTAGAGAAGATCAAACAATATTAAACTTTTCATAAATAGTTTAGATAAAAATACATTTTCTAATTTTGATTTTAAATTCTAAGGCTTAAAGCAATAATTTTTCTAATAATTTTTTTTAATTAATAAATTAAAAAAAAAAAAAAAAAAAACATTTTCAATCAAAATCACATACAACACATAATAAAAATAATTTAAAAACAATTTAAAACTTCATACACTATATGACATTACTATGACAAACAACATAAAAATATACAAGAAAAAAATACATACAATGCATCCATTACATTGGAGTCTTCAGAACATACAATGCATACATTAAATTTGACAGAATTATTCACAACACAATTGGTGTCATTTGTTCATAAAAAATTGTTGAATATGAATGTGCAAATAAGGAGGTTTCACATTGGCTTTGCAGAATTGAGAATTTAAAAACTGTTTTTGCAGGTATTACTTATCAACATATATATCATGAAAAGAATATTGTTGTACATGAATTGTCAAAGCAGGGGCTGAAGGCTGTTTTTGGAAAGAAATATGAAACCAATGCAAAGGCGAAGAATATGCTAAATACATACTCTCAGCTGTGCAGCGAGAGAAGCAGATACATATCAATGTCATGGTCTTGGCATTAGTGATCTTCCTTTGTGTTTAGTGATTAGTGAATTTTGGATTTTTCTCTGATTTCTAAGTGGATGTTGAAACATGTGCTTAGCATGAAATACTAATGACAGTTTAGCAGGAACAAAATTTGAGCATTTTGAACCACTTGGGGAAGAAATTCTACTTGCCTCTCAGCCTGAAGGCAAGAGATATTTTGCTGATACTAAGCCAATCCTTAGTATAGACTCATTTAAGAGCATGTTTTTAATTTTAAAAAAAAATGGTTGACCTACTTGGGCATACATTGAAAAGAACTATCTGCAACTAATGAAGAGATTTTGTAAATTTTGTAAAGTGCAGAGTTTAAGGGGCAGAAAAATCTAGTATATATTACATCCAGGAATGCCACAGTTATACAATAAGTGTAACTCTTTGTTCGAACTGACGTGAATTATGTGATGTCATGGTCTTGGCAGTAATTTTAGGAAGGCATTTAAATTTTGTTCTAAATAATCATTAGAACTCTACTCTCAGAAAAATATAGGTGTATCCTATGAAAATAAGCAAACGTTATTCAGGATGGAAATATCACTAAATATTTTCATCCTTCCTTATTTGATTAAGAGGCTACAGGATCCTTTTGTTGGCCTGACAAGTAATTGCGAATAGAACGCACACTCATGATGTGTTTTTTCCACAACAGTTTGGGTGAAGAGGGATGTGATTACATCTCTGCTTTTTACCTGGGGATGCAGACTCGATGGTTTGTTTACAGTGGGATGGAACTTCTTAGCAGATATGACAACTAAAATTTTTGGGCTATTTTCTCTTGGTGTGCGCTTTCACAACATTTTTTTGTGATGGTGGCTGCGCAACTTCGGATTCACTGCTTGGTATTCTCACCTGACGGAGTGCTACAGCGGGTTGGACATGACACACAGTTGTCAAAATACTCTTACTTGGGCAATGCTACTTTACAGTTTTTTTACAGTTTATTATGCTGTGTATTTTTCATTTGTTGGTGCATCCATATGGTTCTTAGACTGTCTGGGCTAAGATTGGCTCCGTGAACCATAGATACATCTCTTATGGCTAGTATTTTCTTCTGAATGGTTTCTTGCTGGATCACTAAATGGAGATAGCAGCAGTCTTCTGCAATGTTATTATGAACATCATGTTTTTATCCAAGAATAGGGTAAAAGACAGAATCTGGTTATGCACAGGTTTATCTCTCTCTATGTAAACTGATTTTTGCATACAAACTCTTGCAAACGTAAAATAATAATAGAAAAAAGTGATTAACAAATATTTTTGGTTTTTTTAAGGTTTATTCAAGTGTTTTATATGCAGAAGAACAAGAAATAAATTAGTAAAATACAATGCAAAAATGAACAGATTAAAAAAGAGCATTACACAAAAGAGTGAAAGACAAATTGCTCTAATTCCCTTTTCATTCCTACTAAAAACTTCTGTGCAAAACAAGAATATTTCTGTTCAATAGCCATACCCGATATCCGACAAATCGAGCAGCAAACACTCTCAGCCGGGAGGTGCGACGTGCGAACAGAGCAGCACACAGTCGCAAACAACGCGGGAACAATCAAACCAGTAAACAGTCCTACATTGTGGGCGATATATTTATAAACAAAAGTTCGGCCGAACTTTTTTAAAAGTAAAAGTTCGGTCGAACTCATAGTTCGGTCGAACTTTTTTCAGCAGTTCGGCCGAACTTTTGTTGCCGGTTTTCCAATCTCCGGCAAAAATTATGTTTTCCCGCGTCGTCAGTGTGCCGTTAATCTAAACGGAATCACGAGTTCGGCTGAAATTTATAAGAAATTTCGGCCGAACTCTTACAAAGTTCGGTTGAAATTTTGAAAATGTTCGGCCGAACTATTGTTGAAAAAAAATTTCGACCCCCGATTCTCACAAAAGTGTAACCCAGCTTCACGTTTCCGCCCGACAGAAAGGTTGTTTTTCTGTGAATATGTGCAGAAAACACTGTCAGACTTCACTTGAAACAGGGGAATTTTTCAACAAATCCATGATCAAGACATCAAAAATAGATTCATGGACTACATATTCAGAAACGGAGTCCAAAAACCTTGAATCTACAAAATTGCAGTTCATAAACTTGGGGAAAATTGCAAAGTCCTGAATTTCAAATATTTGGTTTTCCAATAATTCCTTATTTAATACAGATTACCATGTGTGAGACAAAACAAGAACCAAATATTAGTGCATGTAAACCACTATTACGATTTATATATTAGCAATGAGATATTATTGAAAAGAAGTTAAAACATCTAAAACAATCCTGTTAATGAAAAAAACAAAGAAGTTGACTGGGTTATTGAAAAAACCCAACAAACTTTGCGAGGCAAAGTTGTCAAGTTTGACTTGGCTAGTGAATATAGGCTAGTAGAAAAATATTTAAAAAAATCACACTTTGCTTTTAAAAAAAAAAAACTTGTTTAGCTTTACAGAGAGGCAGACAGGTTTTCCTGACTGGGCAATGAGTCAAACTCATTAACCCATCAACCACCAGCAAGTACGCACTGTTCAAACAGTTCCTGCAAAGTCAAAATTGCTTTGAATCGCCAAGGTATTCAAAGAGCAGGCCAGGTTTAACCCACAACTTCAGGCCTAACCCAACAGGTCTGGTAAAAACTGTTTGTTACAATAGATTGAGATCAATAAATTAAATCTGGAAATTTAAAGGGCTACAGCAGAATATTAGTTTCTGTCGTGATCATCCAAGCTCAAGCAATCCTTTAACATTCACAATGCCCAACCATGGTTGCATATCAAAAGGGTAAACTGCATGATACTTTCAAATCAAAATCTTGGCTGAAAATAGATACTTTCCAATCCTATATCATATTTTCAAAATAGATTTATCTTGAGATAAATAAGAAACAAAGACAAATTGTAACAGGATAATCACAAAGTGCATGCTTTACCTGGAGACCCATAACATTGGCAGTAGCAGCAGAATTGTCAGAAGAATGATGTGCTTCAAAAAGTTCAGAAACCAAGGCATTCCAATAATCCAGGCAAACCTGTGGCAAAAACCAGAATAATCAGAGAACATCTTTTGTTACCAAGTAGTTTTGAAGAGAACACAACATAACTAAGACCTACCTTGAAAACTTCAGTACCATCAACATAGGAAATACTGATTAAGTAGAAGGCCCATAAGAAGTGTTTCTCGATTTTCAGGGGTAGTTTCAAGTACGCGAACGTGTGACTGCAGTGGAACAATCAAAGTCAAGCTTGAGTAGTAAATAGGTGCCTGCTAATGAGCAACTTGGAGACAATAATCAAGCAAACTATTCCAACAGGCAACGTGCAATTCTGTGTACTCAAAACAAGCATCATCCTGAGGCCATGCGTGAAATATCATAATATGTTATAATGCCAGAGCACCTCTCTCAACATAACATTAAACTCTCTTTTTCTCCATAACAAATGCAAGCAAACATTTTTTTAACAGTTACAATTACTGTTAATAGGAGGAATGACAAAATTAAAACTACTTTGAATCATGATGTAGACCTATTAGTGTCAGTCGTTCAAATGACATTATAAAGAGTTCTCAAGTCGACATAAAGACTTCATATTATGATTGAACACAGTCAAACAAACAAAAGATGAGTGAAATTTTCAAGATAGTTCCATTAAAATTTAGAAAAAATAACTGTGTAGATGAAAGGTATAAAATACAAATAAAAGGTAATAAAAAACTTACCTTGTAGAATGAGGTGAAGAAGAGTGCCAAGTTTTGAATAAATGCCTATAAAACAGGAAAAAGAAAAGAAGATTACTGCAGTGTGTTCATCCTAATAATAATTACAAAAAAACTGCCTACAACTGTGCAACAACCCAATTAAATTCAGAGAATATGAAAAACAAATAATTTTCTATTAAGAAACAAATATTTATTAACGTCAAAAAATATTACATGTTCTTCAGTGGAGCCATTTGCATAGGTTTCTGGGATATTTGTCCCCGGTGGAAGTATGTTCTAACCAAATCTGAGAACCAACAAATAATCCAAGAATCTTCTAGTGAACTCTACCTGGGATACAAAGAACCCGAGTATTTGAAAGCAATAGAGTTCATTAAATTACAGGAGATCTATATATTTATATTACTAAGCCACTGCCTCTGCAAAATAACACAGGGAATGATAAATTTACAGACTTGGGCTTTAGGCTTTGTCTTCGGTGGATTGGCGGACCATTTGTGCAAAAGCGGCCACCCTTTTCTGCAGCTCATCGGCGTTGGCTCCCACTATTTTGTCCTCCTGCACACCACCTTTCATTAATAAGAAGGTGGGCAACGACAGATTCTCAAAGAACCCCGCCATGTATTTTGAGGGCGCGCACCAGTCTGCAGTGAAATGCACTACAACCTGCGATACCCCCAAAATCTTTATATTAACAAAAATAAAACTCCAAACATTTAACAGAACAAACCGGCGATTTCGGCAAGGTACCCATAACGAAAATATAGAGCAGAGATATACAGAATTCTGCAACAAGTAAAATTACGAAGCCATATTTTGGATTAAACAAATTATCAGATACAGACCGGGCAGTCTTGAGCTTGGGCTCGACCCAAAACTATTTCCCATGATTTGTCAGAATCGACCGCCAGAACTCTTGAACCCGTGACCTGCTGCTGGGCATCCATGATTGACAAAGCGCTTGCTTGATGATTTTGTTTGAGGTTGGTATGAGGATTCTGCAAGTTGCAGTGAGTCGTAAGGGGATACACTAGATAATCTATCGGATTCTGTAAGGGGAATGGCTTCTGTAAGGGGAATGGTACGAGGGCGCTCATCTTGCTTCCATAACCAGCCTAGCAAACCCCAACCCATTTTATTTGCTAAGGTTTTGGGTTATTCTGCCTTAGGGCTTTTGAAGTTTAGAACAAAAATTTGTACAGATATGAAATATAACAGTGCGTAAAAAATAAGGCCGCGACGCGAAAACTGTCGGATTTAAATGGGCGCTCAGGTGGATAAGGACGTTGCTGAGAACTCCATAACCCAAAATGAAACTGCTTGAAAATATCCCAAAACCTACGATCGGCCTCAGAGAATCCAATGAGAGGCTTTCTAGGCATGGGGTGGCCATTGTAAGGACCCGAAACATAAGGCAGTGACTGCCACAACTTATAAGCACACTTAAATTCATAACAAATTTCATTATAGACAATAAACACACACGTCATTTATTGAATTAGTTACAAGTGTCATCTGCACAAGACATAGGTTGACAAAAAAAAAAAGTGATCTCATTCAAAAGAGAAGGCCTATCGACCTAAAAATCTCATATTGTTACGTGTGTCAATATCCCGACCACCCATTTCATGTCCAAATGGGTAGGTCTTTCAGAGTTTTTAAGGGTCGAAAAAAAATAAATCGTACCAATCGGGCGAGTAACTGGCAGAACACTCTATCGTGGTGGGCCCAAAACGTGTTGAACTTTGTATGTATCGGAGGCCAGGAGGTCATATAAAGCTACCATCCGACCCATGACCGAAGCATATCAGAAAACTCGATCCTCTCCGCTGCTTATTGTAGAAAGGATGAGATACCGTCCACAGGAGATGCCAGTCAGGTTCCAATCGGTGCAGAGTGGCTGAATAACATACCCGCGGGAGATGGATGGTGTCCCCAGGAACCCCAGCAGCCGGTGGTGGAATTGCAATACCGTCCAGGCGTTACAGAGCATGTTGTGGAGTATTTGTACGCGGCGATCGAACAAAAGCATCTGGGGAAAGGCACGGTGACGAACCAGAAGATGAGGGAGTGGGTGCAGAAAGTGGTGGGGCGGCGCAGCGATGACGCGGGGCACATTATCGGGAAGAACCAGGGCGGCCCGGGAACCGTGAAGTGGAACTTCTTTCCTCAGGAGGGCGAGTTCAACCGCGGCGCTTACGCCCTTAGCATCGAATCTGTCTTCAACGACACAGTCAAAAAGCATGGCACCGCCAAAATCTGGTTTCGTTTTCTTTACGCCAATGCTCGAGAGCCCCACCGCCCCACCAGGTTCAATTATTTCCTCGTCCATGCCAATGGCTCCACCACTCATAACGATCTGCTCAACCCTTAACCGCTACGGTTGGAACTAGTATTTATGTCTTCCAAACTAATTTGTGCTTTGCCTTCATTGTGATTTTGTGTGTATATCTCCTAAGATAAACGATGTGTTATGCTTTCATTGTCATTTTGTGTGTATATCTCATAAGGATATACACACTAATAAGAGTTGTTTCTGTATATATGAAATAAATAAAACAGACAAATCTGTATATTAATATTGTAATATGGATCGGGTTTAGACGCCACAGATTCTGTTAATTTCAAGCGCGACGACTCACAATTATCCTAACTGCCCACAATTCGGATGATTCAATGGAAGTTATGGTTTATGGAATTTTGAGGTGTGATAAAATGGAAATCAAGCTTTAAAAAAATCGGCGCGGAACAATGAAAGTTATCGTTTAGGGAATTTTGAATTGTGATATCAAAGAAACTAAGTTTAAAAAGACTCTGCAGATCAATGGAAGTTGATGTTTAATCAAATGGTGCCGTGTAATTCTTTATGTTTTTTTGTCTTTTCTAATTATAAATAAATTTAATGTTAATGTTAATTTAATTAATTAATTTATATTAATATTAATATTTAGATTATATTGATTTTATAATTCAAATTTGTAATTTTTTAAATTTAAATTTTTAAATTTCAAATAAAATTAATTAAAAACTATATAAAATAAATTTAGGAGACTCAAATTAAAAACATCTCCTACGCCTGTAATCAAGACACTTACAAATATTGCAATCAAATTAGAAATAAGCTTTATATAAAACAAACTCAAAATAAAAGAATCAAATTAAAAATATCTCTGAATTGTGCAATCCATAAACTCAAATTAAAAATATCTTAGAATTGTGTAATCAATAGACTTTGAAACATTCTTAAAGTGATTATAAAACCAAAACTTTTACATATTCTAATTTTTTTACAAATTTTAAATCAAGCAAAAACACTCAATCTTAAATTTTTTACGTAATGTATTTTCATTTATTTTATATGACAATTATGGATGAATTTTTGAAAATATTATAAAAGTAATTTTAATGCACAATTATTTCTCGATAGATGAACATTTTATAAAGTAAAAATGAATATCAAATAATAATATTATTATGAAATGTTGACCCATATATAAATAATATTTAATATTTTCAGCAATCAACATTTATATTTTGTTAGTTAAATTGTATTGCTAAGTATAATGTTTTAAAAAATATTTTAATACAAAAAATGTTTTGATGTAATTTATGTAATAGTATATGAAATTATGTGTTCAACATAATATTTATATTAAAAAAATCATATCATACATTTATATTAGTTATGAATTTATATTAAAAAATTGTTAAAGTTTTTATTAATATTTTAAAATAATATTTAAAATAAAATAAAATCATTTTCTATATTTATTAAAATATCCATATCATGTGTATATGTTAGCCTATTTTTCTATTTTATAGAATGCAAAAACATGAAAAGCATGCCCATATTAATTATCTTATTTATCATTTAGTTTTAACATGATTTGACATAAACCCATCTAATAGAAATCTAACGTTTTTTATCCATTAAAAATTTAAGGATTACTTTGTAGGAGGAGTTGTTCTCACATCATATGATTTTATATTAAAAATTATTTATTATTTACTATAAATTTACAATATAATAATATTTTTAATTATAGATAATTATTCTATTTTATTAGGATATTAATAATTTGTAAATAAATTTTGTTATAATACTATAGCTTATCAACGGCATATGTCTAAAAATCATAATTCATTTCAAAATCAAGACATTTTATTTTACTTTGTTTTTATAACATTTTTTACATTAAATCTAAAACAAAAAAGTATAAAGAGTTTCTTTAATGCTCCCGTAAATATTTTGACTCAATCAAAATAAAATAAAATAAAATAAAAATATTAATAATTATAATTATCAATAAAACATTTTGAGTTACAAATAAAAAATAAAATAAAATAACATAAAATTAATTATTATGATTATAATTTATTATAATCAATAATAAAATCAGCTTATGTTCATTTTACTTCAAATCTACCAAGTGTCAAGAGGGATCAAATATCTTTTCGCTTTAAAAGATGGCTTGCTTCTCAAAAAATCCGATCTCTCTAAACACTTGATAAATAGTGAATGAAGATAAAAAAATTTCACATTCAAAATTTTACAATAATCCAAAATATATACACTTAAAATTGAATAATGTACACACAACTTATATTGATCAAATTACATATATACATGAAGTGTTGTCTCAAGATAGGGAGACTGTCTTGGACACACAATCAGTTGGTTGAGTGAATATCTCAACCACACATCAATCTAGGAAGTTAATTATTTGGAGAGGATCTCTAGACCTCAACAAACTCCTAAACACTAGAAACAAACTCCTTTACATAGAAAGAATCACAACTCAAAGAAATAAAAATTATATTTTCAAGTTTCCCCTTTAATAACTACTTGCCTTGATCTCAATCAACAGAGATCTACATTTGGTCCAATCTACAAATTACACCTTGTACCTTATTCATGCATACATGATCAAATTATGGATGTCCATATAAAGGAACAACCATTTACCAGAATGCATGGGTGCCCAGTAGCTGCAACCACCACTCTATTTCCCCTCATGGAGTCTACAACTAATACGGTTCACCCAAGTGTATCCATCCCACATGACACACTCTTCCAGGGTGTTAAAAACTCTCTAACAGAGGGAACACATAATAAAGGGGTAAGCATGCCTCTATGGGTCTTACAACCATATGCCCTTTTAATACACTCCAAGCTTAAGAAGATACTAGGTACATAAAACATTTCAAGGACCACAACTAGGCAATATATGACATGTGTATTTTCTATAATAAAAATGTGTGACTCATACTTGATGACAATCACGAATCTATTCTACAAACTCAAACAAAATTTCATTATATTGTCAATGTTGCAACCAAATTTGATCCTTCATTGCTGGGATCATTTGCCACTCATCTGTGATACTCCACACTAGTCATATTCTCGAGCACACAACTTATTTCTCACTTGAATCTTCCATCAATATTCACTCATCGTAGAATTTGTACTTTTGATTCTCTGACATCTTCATTTTTAATTTTGGCATACTAGTATTGGATATCTATACTTTACCTTTCATGTGTTAGAGTCACAAAATGACTATACATATTTTTTTTTTCAGAAAGAAAAAAACGCTGAATATATTGATAATATATACAGTACATGATCAAAATAATCTCAACTGTGTGATAAACACAGTGATAAGTCCACCATCATTGCCCTATAAAAGACTGCTCATGACTTGAGCAAAACAAATGAGTAGGCAACCACATATGCAGGTCATGATCCGACCCAGATACTAATACATTCAGGAATGGAAGTCAGGAGATAATAAGCATAAGATCGAACAATTCCAGGGTCCTGATACGCTACCAATAAAACAGAAGTAAAGCATCTTCAGAAATGATTCTAAGGATAGAAGAAAAGATGATTCTGATACAGCAGTGAGAATAAAAGTAAGAAGATGCTAGCCGGATCAAAAAAGGATGAAAAGAGGCTGATATTTGAAGATAAAGCACGCTCGCTTGCAAAAACACGCTCGCTTGCAAAATACCCACGCTTGTCATATAATGTGCCCGCTCGCTTGTCATTTCCTGGTTGCTTGAGAGATGTATGAGCGAAAGAAACAAAAGGAGCCAGCCGGACACAGAGATACGCTGGCCGGAAAGTGGATCACACTCGCCTGTAGAGGATGATCCGAATCCTTTTAGAATAACAAGCTTGAGTCCTCAGGTCATCATGGCACATCTGTAAATAACATACACGCTCGCCTGAAAAAATAGTTACACGCTCGCTTGACGAAGTAACACGCTCGCTTGCCGCAGATCTATCCGACTATTGTGTGAACAAAAAGGATGGACGCCGAAACAGAAAATATATTGAAAATTACCATAATAGACCCTGCAGATCCAACCAAGACGAAAACCAACCGCATGCATTATGATAAAAAGAGACATATGATGATGATTAAGGAAGTGGAATGTCCTGAATATTAATCAGGATGCCGTTTTGGAAATGTGCAACCTTCAAAATACCAAAATCCTCCAGCAGACCCCTCTTGGACAGTCGATCAGCTCTGGTGTTGTTCTCTCGATATATATGAAGAAGAGGAGGGCAATCCATCCGATTCCAGAGCGTTCTGGTCCTGTCCATCCAACCTTGAAGTATCGGAGTATCCATGTGAGCCTCACTAGATAACCATCCAATCACCAGTTTTGAGTCCCCATAAATGCCTGCAACCTGTATTTGGAGATCAAAAGCTATGTATAATCCACCCCACAAGGCCATGATCTCAGCCTTATTATTGGACCCTGTGCCACCATTCCAGTGGATGTGAAAACGTTCCTTCTCAGAAATCTTAATCCAAGCCCCACAGCCAGTTGTGTCGTTTGCAGCAGCGCCATCAAAAAAAATAGCAGGGACAGATATGTCATGAGGTCGAATACGACGAGAGCTGTCAGATACATCGATCAATTCTGTAGGAGAAACATCCATCCAGGATCTAATGGCGAAATAGATTTTGTTGGTCTGGAAGGGAATCTGGTCAAAAATCCATCTGTTTCTGGCAAGCCAAATCTCCCAGATGAAAAAAAATGGCAGTGTTCTGAAAGGACTGTGTGATTTATCCCATTCTAACGCTGTGGACATGAAGTCCACGGGCCTCCATGACGGATCCGGGAAGAAGAAGCTGAATAAGTTCCATATATGAAAAACAAAAGGACATGTAAAAAATATGTGAGAGATTGACTCTTCTTCGGCAAAACAAAAAACACACAAACCTGGACCTTGATGACCCCTCCTCTTTAAATTGTCCCAGGTGAGAATACGACCCTTCCAGGTAAGCCATCCAAAAATCGTAATTTTAATTGGGATATGCCTTTTCCAGAAGATTCTGAAAGAGCTTGGTCTCTGCAAGACATAAACCAAAGAAATATAGGTCTGATAAACATCCTTCACAATAAGGGATCTATTTCGCATAGGACCACTCCAGATCATTTGATCACCCCCTGTGGCATAGCAGAATCCCGCTCGACGAAGAGAGTCCCGGAAGGTGTTCCATTCATCGCCCACATCACCATATAACCCAATTTGATCCGCTGTTTTGAAGATAGGAGCTGTGTGCGACCAACATAGGATAATCTGAGAGTAGAAATGAATACCCCTGAAAGCAAGAGCATGAATAAGATTCTGAGATGGGCCGCTTTCGGGGGGCATTTGCAGGGGAGCCGCGCCAATGGGAATGAGGCTGCCATCCCGAAAATTCCACCTAAGACGAGGAGCAATAAGTGGAATTATCTGTCTGAAGCTACGCCAGATACAAGAGATGAAGCGCGGAAAAGAGATGGAGTTGCAACTGATCATAAGCAAAGCATTTTCCGGTAAGTACTTGGCTTTATTTATATCGTTCCATAAACCAGGGACTGTGATAGCTCTCCAGAAAGATTTAGACAACAGAGCATAATTAAATACCCTTGAATCAAGGATGCCCCATCCATCCAAATCCTTGGGAGTGCATATATCTTTCAAACTGCATAAATGATATTTTTTTCTAGATTGGCACCACCCCATATAAAGTTTGAAATGATACTATTCATCTTGGAAATAATGCCTGCAGGGATTAAAAGAAGATGTGCCCAGAAAACATACATCTGTGATAATACAGATTGGACCAGAATATACCTTCCTCCCATCGTAAGCCATCGGTGATTCCATCGCTGAATCCTCTCCCTCAACCTTTCAATAATCCAGATCCAATCTCTGTTTTTATATCCACATGGCTTAATAAAGAACCCCAGATATTTAAAACCACCTGATATATGACGCTTAGAGATACCCATGAAATCTGCAATGAATGAAATCTCCAGTTCATCGCCGAAATCATATAGAAGGAAGGACTTCCCGCAATTGATGGATAGACCAGTAGCACTTTTAAAACGGCGGAACATAATGTGTATATAAAACCAATGATTCCGACGCAAGTAGCCAAACAACAATAAATCATCCACAAATAAGGAGTGAGAGGTGGTGACCGAGTTCGAGAAAGCAAAACCTTTTATAAATCCTCTCTGTTCAGCAAAATGCATTAGTCTACTGAGCCCGTCCATCACCAATATGAAAAGAAGGGGAGAGAGGGCGCATCCCTGTCTCATCCCCCTGCAAGCTTTAAAGAAACGCGATGGAAAACCGTTTATAATGACTGAATATCGGACATTTGAAACACATGACAAAATCCATCGCATGATCCGAATCGGAAGGCCGACTTTGAGCAGCATCAACCGGATAAAAGCCCAATCCACCGAGTCATAAGCTTTATACAAGTCGACCTTCATAATTAAAGCTTCTTCCTTGGTTGAATGAATAGAGTGTGCAACCTCCTGTGCGATAGCAATCGCGTCATGGATGGACCTGCCACCCAAAAAACCATATTTCTCTCTTGAAATGTTGGCAGATAAAACCGGCGTGATATGTTCAGCAATGATTTTAGAGGAAAGCTTGTACAACAGATTACACAAAGCAATGGGCCTAAATTCCGCGAAAGTCTGCGGATCCGAGGCTTTGGGAATGAGGGCGATAAAGGATGAATTGAGATTAGCCGGCATGAAGCCCCTGCATCGAAACATCTCAAGCACTTCAACAATCTCATCACCCATGATATCGAAAAAGTGTACAAAAAATTCTGAGGGCCAGCCATCAGGGCCCGGACACTTATCGTGTTTAAAAGACTTCAGGACCTTTAAATCTTCTTCCCTTGAGATTACCCTATCAAGAACATCAATGTCATCATCAACCAAAAACCTGGGAAATTGATCCAGGACCCAAGCTTGGTTCGATTCGTCAATAGCCGGGTCGGATGAGAAGAATTTGGAAAAATAAGAAAAAGCCTCATCTTGTATATCTGACGTGGAATATGCATAATTGCCATCCTCCAACCTAATGCGCCATATAGCATTTTGATTGTGTCTGGCATTGGCTGTTTTATGAAAATATTTAGTATTATGATCACCTTCCTTTAGCCAGAGCATTCTACTTTTCAATCGCCACGAAATCTCTTCAATGCGAAGGATCTCACGTTTCCTTGAGCCAAGATCCTGTAGGATACGCAAAGAAGCAGCATCTGGAGGCCGAGTAGCAAAAGAAGAGAATAAATCATCCATTTTGGCAGATATTTCAGACAACTCCTTTTTGAGTAACGATTTTTTCTGAATCTCCCATGCCTTTGAAGCATTTTTGACGCGCTTCATCTTATAGTGAAATCGATCCCATCCCGAAAGGTCGGTCCGATCATAATTTTGCGACCAGATGCTATGAACCAGCTTGGTGTATTCCGAGTCTTCGAGCCAAACCCTATTGAATTTAAAAGGTCGACCACCTACCACAGAATCAGACTTCCATGAAAGTCTTATGGGCATATGGTCAGATACATTTGAGCTGATGACATCAGAACGAATCTGACACCAACGATCAATAATGTTGACGTGGACCATAGCCCTATCCAGTCTTTTGGCTATAAACTGGTCACTTGCACGCTTATTAGTCCATGTCGGTAGCAGAGGGCATGGGCAAATATCAATCAAATTAAAACCATATAGCAAGTCACTTATAAACGGAGAAAGAGAATCCAGCCTGGCATGTGTGCCCCAAACTTCATCTGCACGCAAAGTAGAGTTGAAGTCACCCATCAAAATTAGATTTTGCAGAGCAAGAATACCAGAGGCAGCAAAGTTAAATACATTCAAAATTCCAAATACAAAAAAAAATTCTCACCCTCATGTCCACATGTTATCATAGCTCCAATAGGTTGTCCATAGCTATTAAGTTATCTCATCAAAATGGACCAAATGACCCAAGTTTCCACCTTTAAATTAGCTTCAATATTCTTCACAACAAGTAAAAATTTAGCAAAGCTCCACTTTGTTGCACCATCCTCCAGATTGGTTTGTGGGCCACTCTTTTGCATTTCTTACTAAATATGTAACCAAGTTAAAAATTTTCAAATCACATATCCACAAAGTAGAGAGCTGTTCGAGTCTCCTTCCTTCATTTATTTCTTTTTTCTTTCAATATCCTTATTAAAATAATATTTTCAACGAATATTTATAAGAAATATTTTTTTATTATTAATATATTTAAATTGTTAATGAAAATATTATTTTATTATTTTAAATATAATGTTACAGAGGACATTCTCTCGCTCATACTAAACTTCAGAGAGCACAATATCTCGCTCATACCAAACTATAGAGCTACATCATGTGCAATAAAAATTTATTGTAACACAAATTTAAAATATAATATAGAAATTTTGCTCTATTTTTAGTATTACTCAATATTCTATTACAATTTGAAATCTATAATAATTTATTTTTTTAATCTTTAAATGATAACTCAAAGAAAGAGTCTTGCTGTGATGTCCACAACATAGTATCTCCATTAGAATTTCATGGCGTTGGCTAACATTGCAGCGGATGTGGATATATGTGAAAGGTGATATAGCTTTTTCAAAGTTGGAGATTAGATTTTGCAAAGTGCGAGATAGCACAGGTCTTTATATATGGCACATGCTCCCAACGTATCTAAGCCTTATCTACTTTATTCGTTTCCATCTGCGGGGTTTATCTTTTTTAAACCCTCCACAAGTTTTTGTTTTTGTATCGGGTTGTAGTATGGATTATTTATTTAAATGGGAGGTGATTATATTTTTATAAATTTAGTTTTTGCTTTAATAATTTTTTTAAGATAATAATGACTTTATTTATGTCGATAGTTTATTTAGTGAAGTAAGGATATATAAAATTAGATTTCTATTTAAATTAACAACATTTTAATTCACTACTTCACATCAAAGAAATTAATATCTATAGATTAAATTAGTAAGTTAATTTTATAGATTAATATTATTAATATAAACTTAAAAATTTGATTCATATTAACTCGAAAATTTAAAATAAACAAATTTAACACACTTTCATCTCATAGTTATAATAATGATAAGTCATATATATTAAAAAAATGTTTATCTCTCCCATTTATTTTTCTGTAAATTTCATTATGACTTAATCTCTCCCTTATCAATATTCATATAATGTATTAATGTATTTTCATTTATTTTATATAGATCTTATGACGAGTTTCAGAAGATATTGTGCTTGCTTTTGTGCACAATTATTTTTGAGTGGATGAACATCTTATAAGGTAAAGAGCACTTTGAATTAATAATATTATGAAATGTTAGTTTTTATATATAAATAATGTTTTACATAGTATAATTAATGTTAGTTTCAATCATCAAAATTTTTGTTAATATTTTTGTAGTTAATTTATATTATGAAAAGAATGTTAAAAAATGGTTAAAAAATTGTTTTAATATAATTTGTTTGAATTTAATAATTATGTTAAAAAATTATAAAATATAATTTATTTATATTAATTATGCTTAACATATATATTGTAAGTTTGGTAATGTCTTTTTATTCATTTATTTTAAACGAAACAATAGGTTATATCATATAGAGTTTTTGGCAGTCTCAACTTGCTCGAAGGAAACCAGGTTTGTTGGCCACCTCAGTAAGTTATAAGCCAACCAAAATTTAAATTGTTTGATTATGTCTTTCCAAGCCTTATATATAATTATATATACTATCCCCTTAAACATACTACTATAAAAACAAATGCTAGCCAACTACATCAAATAACTAGACACAAAATTATGCAGTGCGCCCTGCAGTTATTCATCAGATGATTCAATCGGTATCGGATCTTTAGCACTCGACCCAGGCATGTCCACTTAATGCAAATTCTGAAGATGCCTTTCAATTTGACTAAGACACACATTTTGATGGTGAAGATGCAGCTGAATGGCTTGAATGTCTAGGTGAATCTCTCCAAGACTCGGTTCTTCCTTTAGGTTTCCTCCTGCTTCCTGTACTATCATAATGGCCTTCGCAATCAAGCTTTTCATGGACCAGTATAGGTGTATTTAATGTTTTATCAGAGTCAAACGACGTCTAGTATTTCTTGGGTCTGTCACCCGAGGTTCCATTTCTTCATTCAGAAGGTGTCTCCACCTTTATGTTCACATCTTTCTCCCATACAAAGTTCATTGTATTCACTCTACCGCTGCTTGATGATGTTTCAATTGAGGGTGAACCCCTGGCAAAAGTACAACACCTAAGGATGGAGGACTGGGACTTCAACGATCAAAGAAAATATCCTCAAATTGAGCCCAGTCGATACCTGAAGCCAGTTCATTACCTAGCAAGAAATGTCACCATATTGGAGCCACATAGGTGGGCGACATGAATCCAACAAGCAGGGTTGATCAACATGTTATACATCCCACATTTTGGATGAAGTAACATCAATACCATATGTTTTCAACAATTGTTGACTTTGGTGCATGATGGGTGCCTCTAGTTGGGAGAGAGGATACCCATAGATGATATATTGATCAGGAGGATCACAACGCTGCCTTACCAAGGAAAGAACCTTGTCGAGGAGTTCATGGGAAAGAGTTAAGACAAGGCAGTCGATGAGGAAATGAAGAAACAATTTGACATAGTGAAGAATTCTAGGGGCTATGATATTAGCTCCATCAATTATCTAATTGTGCGCTTCGCTGTGCACATCATTGCTGGAAAGATCATGTGGAAATGCTACACAAAAAAAGTACCAGCACCTGTGGTCTCTTTTATTGTGCAATGAAGTAAAGGAGTACAATATAATTGGGTGGATTACCTGTGAAATAACTTCTTGACGATTTCCGCGAAGCACAAGAGGAAGGGAAACAATTCCACTATGCATGGTTTCTATTGCTCATTACATTAATGGCATGGAAGAAGCCAGAAGAGTCACAGTTCCCTATTGTGGACCTGGATGTTTGCAAAGTATGCCTCACTCTAGTTTTCTAAGGACCCGAAGCGCGTGATGGAGAATAAAACCTTCTGGTTACTAATGGAGATGGATCTACAAACAGTAGTGAGTGAGATGCCCAAGCTCTCACCGAATTTGTTCGAAGATTAACACAGAGTAGCAGATTTCAAAGCCGACTTTCACAGAGTGTACATCAAGGCGCTGAAGGATGTAGATGAATTATGGAAAATGTTTCCATACTTGGTTACGGAATTTGACATTGTGAAATTCACGAAGACCTGGCCACTAGATTGGTTGGCTCCATCTACTAAATACACTAAAACATAACATGCATGGACCAGTGGGAAAGACACCGCAATAGAGAAGGGCACAAAGAAATACACCATAGCAGATAAGGTGACAAAGAGGGATACACAAGCAGGCAAAGACGGAGAGCAAGAAACAATGCAGGGGACCAAAAAGACAACGAAGAAACTGCAGGCACAGAGAACGGCAGTCAAGACCCTTTTACTAATATGGAAGTGGTTGATTCACCATTTATTATGAAGAGAAGGGTACCACAAACATCAGGAATGTGAAAAAAGCACAAGGCCAACCGATCAATGGGTGCAGAGCCAATGAGCCTCACTGAGGGGGACATTGATGAGATTGGTGATAAGGTGCAGAATATCACCGAAGATACATGGAGCAGGATCAAAGATTAGTACAAAGAAGTACTGACAGAGGTGCAATAGGGAATGCGGGAACTTAAGGTATTAGCACAAACCATGAGACCATAGGAATAACTAGCCACAACAAGTGAGCTAGTAAGCGCAGCCAGAGTGCCAATTAGTTATAACTTCTGACGTTAGAGTCTTTCAAGTACCTAGAGAAGCACTGCAGTTTGAAGTTGAAGAAGATCGAGAGTAAGAAGATAAATGGGACAACCTTAATTTGAATCTTGTTGCACTTCCCATTCAGACACTACATGACTTCCACCACGGTTTCATGGACGAGTTGAAGTTTGAGAAAATAACACCTTGCAGATAACTGAAGAAGTGAGAAAATACAACGTAAACATCATGTCGGTAATGGATCGGATCATCAAGGAGGGGGATGATGAGCGAAAAAAACACAAAAATCTTAAGGATGCCATACACCAGACTTGTAGTGAGCTTCCATACATCCATGTCCATACAAAAGATGCCCTAATAGAGAATGTTGTGAAACTCTCCCTCGCCATTAAGGAGAGTAAGAACAACATTGACACAATCACGTTTGAGTATCAGATGAAGAGCATTGAGCGGCAAATGAGGTTGCATCCAACCACACCACCAGAGGTCAGAGAAAAACGGGAAGCAGATCTTAAGACCGCCTTGAAAGGAATTTCCACCACAGTCAAGGAATTTGGAAAGTTTTTAGATGATACCATGGAAATTTGGATCGATACAGTAGGATCCCAACATTAAAAATATTTAACATGAAGTACTATGGAGGAAGAAGCAATTGGGCGATATCAATACCACTGTGAGGACTTTAGCACCCGCACAATGACTCGTTCAGATTACAGAAGGGAAATTTTTACAGAGCCAGATCGAGGATCTGTGCATAAAAGAATAATTGATTATAGTAAGGACACAGTCATGGCAAGATGAATCCATTCAATTTTCCTAGACATTTGATGCGAAGCTAAAAGAGATGTGCAAGAAGCAAAAATATGTGCTTCATAAGGTTATCGAGCCAACATCAGATAAGCTTCTAGAGGAGGTGCACCAATAAGAGATTTTTAAAAAAAAAATGATTCACCCTTTGAGTATAGCCTACTCTAGCATCATAGAGAATGTTTGGGGTGCACCAGCTGAGTTACTTAGGATGAGTCACATGTGAGTGTTGGGGACCTGTTGGACATGGCCCAACTTGGTCCAATTTTGGTCAAAAGACTCCGCAACTCAAGGAGCGGAGTGCACGGCCCAACGAGGATAAATCAACCGCGCGAATTTTAGGGGCATTGGGGAGGGTCAAAGTCCCTCTTTTTGTAAAGGGATCAAGGTTATTTTTTTATTTTTCAGTCCATGCATGGTATGTAGACCATGTTTTTGGATCAATGTAACTGTTATATAAACAAATGTAAAGCTATGTCAAAGTAGAGATTTTTGTACTTGTGATGAGAACAACTTGTTGAATACCTTATCTTTATTTTTTTTGGGCCTAAGGGAAGGCTTCACACCTGTGTGTGCAAAGGTATTGAAGAGTTTGCACCTGTGTGCGCAATCCACCTGTAGTTGTGTGCGCGTGTCAGAGAAGTATTATACTGAAACAAACATATCATTAATAATGAAAGGAAGTTTGAAGAATATCTATTTATATCTATGCACTTTTCTTATTATCTACAATTGAAGTTGTTTTTATGCATAAAAACTTCTATTATGTTTTTTATATGCACTATATTGTATTGAATATTGCATAAGATTGATAAAGGCATGGTGTGCATCAGTTTTAAGCGATGAATAGGGCATATACTATGAAAGTAGATAATTGCCTCCGCGTAGTCCAGAAAATAATAAGTAGAAGTTTAGTAGTAGAGCCACGTCCTATTGTCCCTCTCGATGCAGAAAGTTGGTTCTAACATCACCCAATATTGCCTCAGGTGATACTGTGATCTGCGTTGCAGGTCGTTGCCGAAAGGGCCAATAATAGAAAGTTTTGTTGGTTGTGCAACAACTCCGAACCTAGGTCGAGACCCCTTTGAGCCAACTCAAACTTCTGAGAACATATTGAATTCTGAAATAAAACTTTGTATTAAATTAACAGGATGGGAACCCAAAATTTTCATTCAAAACAAGAGTTCAATCTTCGATATCGTTGTCAAATATTTCTCTAAATATTATTCCACTTGCCCATGCATGACTCATGCCTCTACCAACTCCCCAATTTGAAATAAAAATAAAAGTGACAAAACACTTCATATAGATGCAAGTATGATTTTAAAAATATAAATAAAAAAAGTTCTAACATCACCTCAGTTTAAGCATCATAATGGAAACTAAAATGCGAAGGAGTGTCATTCAAAGTTAGTTTCAAATACAGGATATTAGGACTAAATACCTGATGAATTTTTGGTTAGATGCTTTCTAAAAGCCTATTGATATGGCCCAAACTCTACCCTTGAATCTACGATCTCTTACCCTACCACCTCTGGAAATTGCGAAAAAAATAATAATAATAATAAAAACACTAATAACATCTACTATTAGTGAGTACTAGTCATTGTATTAAAAAACAATTTGGGATTTACACTCACCTCCATCGGGAAAAAAAAAAGTCTTTATCTAATTGACTTCATCATATGGTAATGGATCCTGATAACTGTAGTTCAAATAACTAATATAATATCAATGATTTCATTGCAACCATCCACACATTATTGATAACATATATTAGAAAATTTTTATCTGGTTCTATAATGGAAACATAATTCCATTCAACAATACAAACTTGAACAACTATTCCCAATGGAATTTTCATCCAATGGCCTTGGTGAAAGAAGGATAAAAACCATAAATACATGTCGATTATTTTCAAAAGTGGAAATTATTGAAAAATAAATTGAAGCATTGAGAAAACCCTTTCCATCAAGGATTCTCTTTCCAACAATTACCTTGATGTTTTTTCAACACAAATAGGAGATATGAAATGAGAAATTAGTAAATACTACATTTTTTTTTTAATTACAATAAGCTGGAACTTGTGGCAACAATCTTTCTTCAATAGGTTCCTAAACATCTGTTGCTCTTTTCAGGCTGACTCTCTGTATTTTGGCACAAGCTAACAACATTTCGCTGTAAGATTAGCTAAACAGAAGAATGGGTTGATTTTCTCAGGTTAACATATATTTGAGTGGGACATACCCCCTATTTATCTTACCAAAAACTTGCACCTGATCCCAACCATTCTTTGCTTGAGGAAATTGAGCTTGTAGATAGAAACTCTCCAAGATCCCTTTCATAATAGCATAGAAGGTTTTCATTTGTGGGCACACATCGTTCAAATATATGCTTCCAAGCTCTCAAGGCCATGTTGAGATCTAATTTCAACATTTTAAGAGTAAAAACATGACCTGATAACTCATTTAAATTATAAGAATGGAAAGATAAAAAATTATTTCAACTTATTCAGCAAACATATATATAGAGTAAAGCATCTCTAAGTTAATTTTGATCATGAAGGGGATTAATTCTGGCCAAAATAATAGTCCACAATGCATATAAAATGAAAATAATCCTAGTATGTTGCTTGAAATATTAGACTAAGATCTGTGAAGTTTGGGCCTCATCCTCACTAATAAAATTCACTACAATTGATCAAAACCTCAATAAAAACCCCATCGACTTTGTTCATGTTCCCGCTGCAGAATAGGCTTTCATGCCTAAACACACATTGTTCAAAAATATATGCTTCCAAGCTCTCAAAGCCATGTTGAGATATGATTACAACATTTTAAGAGTAAAATAAAGACTTGATAATTCATTTCAAGGACATGAATGGAAATCTAACAAAAATTAGTTTCAACTTATTCAACAAACATATATATAGAGCGAAGGATCTCTAAGTTAATTTTGATCATGAAGGGAATTCATTCTGGCCAAAAGAATAGTCCACACTGCATATAAAATGAAAAGAATCCCAGTATGTTGCTTCAAAGATTATATTGAGATATGTGAAGTTTAGACCTCATCCTCACTAATAACATTGACTACACCTAATCAAAACCTCAATAAAAACCCCACTTACTATGCTCATTTTTATGCTGCACACAAGATTAATATGTTCATTTAGAATTTGAAATTCAAAAAAATATTGACTTCTGAAATCAAATTTTCTACTAAAGTAATTGGAGGGGAACCCTACACTTGCATCCAAATCAAGAGTTGAGGCCCTGATATTGTTTGTCACATCTTTCTCTGAATATTTTCCACTTGCCCATGCATGACTTATGCCTCTACCAAATCCCCAAATCCCCAAATCTAATCAAAATAAAAGTGACACAACACTTCACATGGATGCAAGTATGATTTTTAAAATTTAAAGAAACATAGTTCTAACATCACATTATTCCAAGCCTAATAATGGAAACTATAGTGCAAAGGAATGATGTTCAAAGCCAATTTCAAATACATAATATTAGGCCTCAATATTTGATGAATTTTTGGTCAGATTATTTCAAAAATCCTATTGATATGGCCCAACCTCTACCTTTGAATCTTCCTCTCCCAATGCCTTGATCTCTTTCCCTACCATCTCTAGAATTTGCAAAAAATAAGAAGAAAAAAATACCAATTACATGTCTTATTAGTGAGTACCAGTCATTGTATTAAAAAACACATTTTGGGATTTAATTTTGCATGCATTTTTTACCTCATAATGATATGCACCATAGATCACTTTGTAAGTGGGTTTGATGCTTGTCATGTCTAAGCTCCTATCCCAGTCTTCTGCTTCAATCAGTGCATGAAAATTTTTTAGAGGTCATGTTACACTTCCTTTCTTAAGTACAAGATGTTTCTCTTTGATGACTCGATCATACAATTCATCAAACCATTGAATAATTTCATGCATTCTCTTTTCATGACCCTACATATCCAGAGGCCTCATGAAGGAAACATAATCTCCAATGCTGAAAGCATTGATCAGAGAAAAGGATTCATAAATTTTGGCCCTATGTTCAACTGCCAATTCAAGGCATACACCCTTCGGACCAAAAAATCTCTGGCCCAATATCATTTTGGCAATGACATTACTTGTCAATGACCCAAACAAGTTTCTCAAGTTAATTCTCCTTCCTTCGTGAGATGCATTGAGCACGTCCCCCACCATGCATTGAACTTACTCATTGCTTCCTTTTATGTAAGAATTGATCTTCTTTCGAGTTAAACAACAATGTTAAAACCAAAGTGAGTTTTGATATTTTAAAATGAATCAAGGAACTTGCATCTCAAATATGTGCAATTGGTGCCATGTGAGTGGAGGAATACGTTATAACAAAAAATAAGGAGCCTACAACTCAAATCCATCTTGGAAAATGGAAAAACAAAGGTCCCCTATTCACACAATGCTACTTAGAAGCACAATGAATCTGAGAGATTAGAAGCATATATTACATTTTCAAGTGAAAATAATTAAGCAACAATGTTTTTTTCAAATTAATGTTGACATGTTTCTATGTTTGGTTGTTGATATGGACCTTAAATATTGTGTTAACATACTTTTGAGACACTTTCAAGAGTAATTTTCTTTCAAATTAACGTTCATATGTTGCAACATTTAGTTGTTGTTGTAGACCTTATATATTGTATTCTCATACTTTTGAGACACTTTCATGAGTAATTTTCTTAAATATTGTATTCTCGTACTTTCTAGACACTTTCAACATGAACAATTTCTCTTTCACTCAAACTTGGCTACATTTACATTTAGATCACATAACATATTATATTTGTCTTCATCTATGCTCTTCCTTATTGCTTTTCCTTTGCAACATGTGGTGCAATTGCTAGTAATTATAAAATGAGGTAGTCTAATTATTTTAATGTTTTGTTCTATCTTTTTTTTCCTATAATTTTGTGACACAATTAAGTGAAAATATGGTTTTTATTTTTTCTTTTTAATGTATAAATAGATTTAATCTTTAAAAAAAATCTAGAACACTTTCTTTATGTATATTTCATAATTCCAATTTATAATAGATTAATGAAAAAATATACTTTAAAATTAAAAATATATAAAAAATACAAAAATTACAACTAATAATTTTTTTTCTTATAAATAATTTAATATTTAATTTAAAAAAATATATATTTATTTAATAATTTATGATTATTTTTAGTTATTTAATAATTTATTTTAAAAAAATTATCCATTAATTTCAAGAACATAGCATTCAAACTTAAATGATCTTAACCAATTTAGTAAGGAATACCATATTTAAAATTAAATGATATTCATGAATAAAATGAAGTAGATTAATGTTTTGTTTTTTTTTATTAATTTTGTGACATCATTTTGGTGAAATCCTAGTTTTTATTATTTAAACCGTTTTTTAATATATAAATAAATTCAATTTTTCAAAAATTTCTAAAACATTTTTATTATATCAATTTCATAACTCAAATTTATGATAAAACAATTTTTTGCTAATAGAATTAATAAAACACATAATCTTAAAAAACTAAAAACATATAAAAATAAAACTACACTAATAAAAAAAAAATCATTTTATTTTTTAATTATTTAATAAGTCATTTAAAATAATTATAATTATTTAATAATTTTTTTATTATTTTTTAATTATTTAATAAATAATTTAAATAATTTATAATTATTTAAAAAAAATATTTTTTAAAACTTCTTTATTAATTCCAAAAAACATACCATTTAAAACTAAATCCTTTTAATATATTTAGAAATGAATACCATATTTGAAATTAAATGATTTTCATAAATAAAATAATAAATAGATAACGGCAATATCATGCAAGAAATTTTTCTCAAAATCCAAAAAAGAAAAAAAAAGAGTAAGGAAGTTATATATTTTTGTTATTAAAAAATATATATATTTATTTTAATTAACTGAATTGTACAATTTATTTAAATTTTTTAAATAAAAATAATTTAATATATATTAAAATAAAATAAATTACTAAATATACAAAATATATATTTTATTAATTGATCTAAATTGTATTTTTTTATAAAATTTATAAATCAAAATAAAAATATATTTAAAAAAAATTAAAATTATAAAAACCTAATTTTTTTTAATTTATCTATTTATTATTCCATACAACAATTAACCATTAAAAGAGGGCTTGCTTGCTAAAACAAATAAGCATTTATATCGTCGTAAAAGAAGCGTTGGACATGGTTTTGCCATTATTCACTAAGAGTTAGGTAGTTGATCAATTCGACTCACTATAATTATATTTACCCTGGAGAAAATCAATACCCAAACTGAATTTTATGGAGTTGTTTACTTAGCTAAGAATAGTTCCGGGGTAGTTTTTTTGAGTAGTTGGAGTGTTTGAATTGCATTTTTGATAGTAAAAATGGATTCAGCACTATCAAAAACTTTCAAGACACTCAAAATACTGAAGATTAACAACTGTAAACAAAATTCCGATAAATCTTTATCAAAATTTATCAAAATCTTTACCAGATTTTGAATTATTCTGTGAATTTTTTAGACTACCCCAAATTTTATTCGCAGATTATTAAGATAAAAAATAGTGATTGAAATCCAACGACATCAACCCACTGCCATTAAAGCACATTTGGAGATCTGAAGCAATGACAACCCGCTGCCATTGTCATGATTTTTATTGGAAAGCACATTTGGAGATTTGATGCAGTGGATTTTCAGGGTGTGAACTGTAGCATACCTAAATCGAATTGTTTTCAATGATATTTCTTGGAAAGGGTTTTTTTTAAGGTGTTTAATTCCTATATAATCAAAAATATCATTTTAAATAATACAAATTAAAATTTTAGTTTAAAATTTTTCTTCTACCAAAAATTCAAAAAAATCACATTAAAAATAACTCTTATACAAATTTAATGGTTTTCACCCCCACCAAAAAAAGTCGCCAACGCCCTTCATTTCCGTGCCTGTTCTGCAATTCCTCGAAAATGGTCACCTTGTGATTGACTGACCACCTTAAATTATGTTCTCTTGGTCTGTGGACAAACATTTTTTTTGTTGCTAGACTTTTTTTTTTTTTTTGAGAGAAAAAAAAGCTGTTATATATCAGATATAAAAACAGTAGATGTTGCATGGATAATGATAATCCATTACCCCAAAGTTTGTATGATGCTTTATTACATAAAGCAGAATATTGTGTGCATGTCGAATCACCCCAACATCTTAATAGGAAAAATAGGTTCTCGAATCCAGGTGCTTCTGAGGTTTCTGCTGGTGGGCGCTTTTGCACATTCACACCAGCGCTCGGGCGAATGCAATCCAATTCTAAAGATTACAATTAACAAATTTCTTGGCAATGCACTCTTTTTTTTTGGGAGGTATCAGTCCGAGGGCCCAGGTGAATTCTATCGTCTAACATATAATATAAGATCTACGACTCACAATTAGACACAGTGGCATTGGCACAGTTTTTTACCGAGGAATATTCTCTTAAATGCAAAAGTAATGTTAAGTATAATAAAAAAAATGTTGTGCATATTTAATTAGTTGTCCATGTCACTTAATGAAGTTAAAAAAAAATATAAACTTTATATTTATCTATTTGTTTTTAAATTAATTTGTTTTAAAATCAAATTTTATTGAGTTTTGAAAAATAAATGTATAAAAATATTAGAATAATTATTTATATTATTTATATTTAAATGTTTTAAAATCAATTTACAATAAAAAATTAATATTTATTATACAAAATTTTAATATATATTATTAATATAAAAGTGTTTTTGATAGAGGGCATACAATGAATTTGTTGGGAAATGCATGTCTTTTAAAGTTTTCTAAATCCTATCCTTTTTTTTTCTAAGTAAAATTATATCTATTAAGCAGTCAAACCAGAGTTACAATTCTTATCCTCGGAAATGGATGAAACCATGATGGAGGGAATAGGCAAAACGCTATTGTCCAAAACTAGACTGCCCCTAGAGGGGATACCAACCTTGAAAATCCAACCATAATATACTGCCCATAGCGAGAAACCAGCCTTAGTAGCCGTACAAAAAGAGATAAACAGAGCTAAACAAAGATAGCAGATAAACCAGTAAACGGAGAAATTTGAAGAGTGAACTCTATGGAGAACCTTCATGTGAGTCATTGGGGGGAGGCGATTCTTCGAGAATGCGGCAGATATATCCATAATCCAGAGTGTTCAGGCCTTAGTTCGCGTCCTCAAGTGGTTCATGCGAAGAAGAAGGAAGACCGAGGCGCTCCTCCAGTGAGTCCGCAGAGGCGATATCCTGCAAGAAGGCTGGATTGTCCAGAGAGGCCATCACATTGTGGTTATCATTCTTCGAGGGGGTGCCTGAATGGCTCAACCCCGGGAGTCGCTTCTCCGCAGCTAGATCAAAATCATTGTCATCTGAATTAGAGCTAGAAGTAGGTTATACGGGGAGGGCTTTAAGTTTGCGGGCGAGGAAGGCGGGCTCAGCAGCAATGGTGGATTTACGAGCTCTCTTCTTGCAACGGGAGGAGGAGGGCAGAGCATACAAATCAGAAAGCTACGCAGGAGGAGCCAAAGGGTCGGAAAACACAGCGAGAGGTGAGGCCAGAGCAAGGATGGAGGGCGACAAGTCCGCCATATCCCAGTCGATAGGAAGATTCAAGTCTGTGTGGAGAGCATGTGGCAAAGGGGGCCGCCCAGGGAAGCCCCTTCCCCCCGCTCGCCTGCAACGCTACCTATGGCGCCGTGGCATCTTAGCGATCCTAGGTAAGGCGCAGTATTGTTGCAGAGTCGAGATAGAAGACGGAGCCCAGAGGCTTCTAGCCAGAGCCGAGGGGGGCCAAAGCCACAGAGGCACAGGGAAGGCAAGCAGAGGAGGTTGAAGAGCTAAGGGAGGAGCGGGAATGGTGAACCTCATAGCGCAGGAAGGAGTAAATAAACATGACACTGAGTACGTCGAGGGAATGGTGGCGCATGGGACTTTAAAGCCCAGCCCACGTGAGAAATTAACGCTTCGAGTATCCCAAGGCCAAGGCACATGGGTGTGCCATGTGGTGAGCCATATGGCCGCCCCATGTAGCCCATCGAGACTATATAACACCCGCATTTGGGGTTTTTAAATCCCATCTTAAATAATAATAATAGGAGGATTATAATCTCTAAATTTTGAAATATTTTAATTTTTCATTGACTTCTAAGTTAATTTATTGTAAAATTAAGTTTAATTGAGTTTTAATATATATATATATATATAATAGAAGATTTTAATATATATTAGTAATATATAAGTATTTTTTATTCTTTTATTATGATTATACTATATTATGATATTGTAAAATAAGTAATAAAAAGATTTAGCAATAATGAAGAACTACTCAAAGATGTGATGGAGTTTTAGCTATAGTGGAGGGAAATATTTATTTTTTGTAGATTAATCATGGAGTAATGGCTCATTATTTTAATATATATGATGGATTAGATGTTTCTCTAATATGTGAGGGCTTTGGCCAAAATGAATGCCATATAGGTGTTTCTTAATTTAAAAGAAGTATTCAGAATTGATAGTTTTATTTATGCTCTGGGCTTAAGATCACAAAAGCGAGAAATGATTAACAAAATTAGATTGTTTTTCCTTGAAGAGTGTCTCTCTTTCCACTTCTGGAAGAGCGTCATTCTACTCTAGTTCCACCTCCTTTGTTTTCATTCTCATTCCTCTTGGTCTGACACTAGACTGTACCAAAGGAACTGACAATGACGCCTTTCTAAATACCGAGAATTCCTTCTTCAATCCTAATAAAAGCCTAATTCTGTTCATCAACCATTAAAATTTAAGAGGTGGAGTCCTCTTCAGAGATTTTTTTGCCCCTTTCTAACATCTAGCTTTAGATATTTGTTATCTACATATTCTTATCAAGAAGCAATTTTATTGCAATCATTGAAATGATTAACAATGCTTGCATTGGAGTGAGTGGCACCATAATCTTTCCAAATTTTCTATTCATTTGGTGTACCTTTGCACTTTTAGGGACAATTACTAGTTTAATGTTCTATAGAATAAAATATCCAATTACACATTGTTTTTTGCACTCTAAAATAAGTTTGCACCCGAAGAAATTTGATCCCTCTCGGCTCAGAAATTTGATCTATTTGGGCTCATGATAGATGTGTTATTAAAATGGACTATGTTGGTGATATTTGCATTGAGAGACACTATCTAGTGTAATATGATAAAGATGTTGTAATGTCTTGTTTAACATTTAGACTAGTCAAAATAAAAATAAAAATAAAATAAAGCCCATTGGATAGAATATATGGTGACAAGGTATTTTGTTAGATGCCTTTGGGACTACTCAAGCCACAAGTTAGCCATGTAGTCATCATAGAACTTACATAAATAGCAAATAAAAAAGTCATATATAAAGCTACCGCCCGACCCATCACCAAAACATACCAGAAAACTCGATCCTCTCATCTGCTTATCGTAGAAAGGATGAGATACCGTCCAGCAACCAGTCCGGTGCCAATCGGTGCAGAGTGGCTGCATAACATGCCCGCCGGGGATGGGTGGTTCCCCCAGGAACCCCAGCAGCCGGTGGTGGAATTGCAATACCGTCAGCATGTTGTGGAATTGGTGGAACCCCAGCAGCATGTTGTGGAGTATTTGTACGCGGCGATCGAACAAAAGCATCTGGGGAAAGGCACGGTGACGAACCAGAAGATGAGGGAATGGGTGCAGAAAGTGGTGGGGCGGCGCAGCGATGACGCGGGGCACATTATCGGGAAGAACCAGGGCGGCCCGGGAACCGTGAAGTGGAACCTCTTTCCTCAGAAGGGCGAGTTCAACCGCGGCGCTTACGCCCATAGCATCGAATCTGTCTTCAACGACACAGTCAGAAAACATGGCACCGCCAAGATCTGGTTTCGTTTTCTTTACGGCGACCCTCGAGAGCCCTACCGCCCCACCAGCTTCAATTATTTCCTCGTCCATGCCAATGGCTCCACCACTCATAACGATCTGCTCAACCCTTAACCGCTACGGTTGTCTGCCAAACTAATTTGTGCTTTGCTTTCATTGTGATTTTGTGTGTATATCTCATAAGATAAACGGTGTGCTATGCTTTCATTGTCATTTTGTGTGTATATCTCATAAGGGTATATACACTAATAAGAGTTGTTTCTGTACATATGAAATAAATAAAACAGACTAATCTATATATTAATATTGTAATACGGATCGGGTTTAGACGTCACAGCCTCTGTTAATTTCAAGCGCGACGACACACAATAATCCTAACTGTCCACAATTCGGATGATTCAATGGAAGTTATGGTTTATGGAATTTTGAGGTGTGATAAAATGGAAATCAAGCTTTAAAAAAACGGAGCGGTGCAATGAAAGTTATTGTTTGGGGAATTTTGGATTGTGATATCATGGAAATTAAGTTTTAAAAAACTGTGCACATCAATGGAAGTTATTGTTTAATCAAATGGTGCCGTTTAATTTTTTTTTTTATGTTTTTGTGTTTTTTAATTTATAAATTATTTTAATATTAATTTAATTAATTAATTTATATTAACATTTAGATTATACCGATTTTATAATTTAAATTTTTTATTTGTTAAATTTAAGTAAATTAATTAAAAACTATATAAAATAAATTTAAGAGATTCAAATTAAAAACATCTCCATTCAATAAAATTTTTTTGGGTTAAATTTCAAATAAAATTAGTTAAAAATTTTATAAAATAAATTTAAGAGACTTATATTAAAACATCTCCTAGGCCTGTAATCAAGACACTTTCAAATATTCTAATCAAATTAGAAATAAGCTTTATATAAAACAAACTCAAAACTTAAAAGAATCAAATTAAAAATATAATTATGAAATCAATAAACTCAAATTAGAAATATCTCAGAATTGTGTTTATGAAATCAATAAACTCAAATTAAAAATATTTCAGAATATTCTTATCAAATTAGAAACAAGCTTGGCGTTTATTTATTTTTTTCAAAATTATTAAAAAAGTCTAATCTCAAAGACGTGGTTTAATTGAGCTAACTCTTGAAACTTAAAATAAGTTTTTTATACTATTAAACCAATTATATATATATATATATATACTAAATTGGTAAAATTTTATCTTTTAAAAAATTTTGATTTTAAAACCAAAACCTTTACTTTTTCCAATTTTCTTTACAAATTTTCAACCAAAAAACTCAATCTTCAATCTTTTTTACCTAATGTATTTTCATTTATTTTATATGAATTTTATGAATGAATTTTTGAAAATATTGTAGGAGTAGATTTAATGCACAATTATCGAAACCAAAACCTTTACTTTTTCCAATTTTCTTTACAAATTTTGAACCAAAAAACTCAATCTTCAATCTTTTTTACATAATGTATTTTCATTTATTTTATATGGCTCTTATGGATGAATTTTTGAAAATATTGTAAGAGTAGATTTAATGCACAATTATTTTTCCAATTTTCTTTACAAATTTTGAACCAAAAAACTCAATCTTCAATCTTTTTTACATAATGTATTTTCATTTATTTTATATGGCTCTTATGGATGAATTTTTGAAAATATTGTAAGAGTAGATTTAATGCACAATTATTTATCGATAGATGAACATTTTTATAAGATAAAGATGAATATTTCATAATAATATTATTACGAAATGTTGGCCCATATATAAATTATATTTAATATTTTTTTTAGCAATCAACATTTATTTTTTGTTAGTTAAATTGTATCGCTAAGTGTAATGTTTAAAAAAAGGTTTTAATGAAATTTATGTGAAATTATGTGTTCAACATAATATTTATATTAAAAAAATCATATCATACATTTATATTAGTTATGAATTTATATTAAAAATAGTTAAAACTTTTATTAATATTTTAAAATAACATTTAAAAATTTTGAAATCATTTTCTATATTTATTAAAATATCCATATTATGTGGATGTGTTAGTCTATTCCATTTTATAGAATGCAACAACATGAAAAGCATATCTATGTTAATTATCTTATTTATCATTTTTTTAATAATATTTGACATAAACCTATCTAATAGAAATTTATACATAGAATGTTTTTTATCCACTAGAACTTTAAGGATTACTTTGTAGGAGGAGTTGTTGTTACATGAGATGATTTTATATTAAAAAATACTTATTATTCAGTATAAATTTATAATATAATAATAATTTTAATTATAGATAATTAATCTATTTTATTAGGATATTAATAATTTTTAAATAGATTTTGTTATATTATGGCTTATCAATGACACATGTCCAAAAACCATAACTCATTTCAAAATCAAAATATTTTATTTTAGTTTTTTTTTATAACATTTTTTAAATTAAATCTAAAAACAAAAAAGTATAGAGAGTTGTTGTAATGCTCCGTAAATATTTTGACTCAATCAAAATAAAATTAAACCACCCTAGATCCATCTTAACTATGAATCTATCAACTCAATCAAAATAAAAGTAAACCAACCTAGATCCATCTTAACTATGGATCTATCAAGCGAGAAGGATCAAATCTCTCATGGTGCAAACCTCTTTTTTTAGTGCAAAACTTGAGGAAATTTTTGCACGTAGAGATATTTGATCCCTCTCAACCCTTGATAGATCCGTAGTTAAGATGGATCTAGGCTTAATATGAGGAACATATGATTAATTTTATCAATAATATGTAAATACATTTAATATTAATATAACCATTTTAAATATGCTAAATGTGTTTGAGATTTATTGAGTCATTTTAATTTTAAATTTTCTTTTACCTCAGTTTGTTGAGATGATAAATATTGTAAAATAAATCTAATGATGAAAAATGATGAAATAAACTTTATGAATGCAAAGTGACAATATAATAATATTGAATGATAGAAAATGTGAATAATAAGAATGTAGTCAATTACAAATAGCCTTCATTGTGATCAATCTCAAACTATTTTCTTCTATTATTCTTTTGTCACCCTTGTTAGTTTTGTCATATTTTCATATCAATTATATGAAAAAGACATAGAAATCATAAATCATAAACCATTTAAATATTTAGCTCGAGCTATTGTAGTAAACATCATACCTTGTATCTCTTGCTCTCCAATATTATAAGTTTTAAACTATAACACAAAAATCTTTTTACATTGTCAATAACGTTTTGTGCTTACACTAAAATCAATGCACACTATTAATCCAACGAATTTAAAATTAATGTACCATCATACATCCAATTACATCAAATCAGAAATCAACATATACACTGAAATCAATGCATCTAATGCAATAAATCAAATAAGATTAGAAAACAACATCTACACATAAATCAATGCATTTAATGTAAGTAATCAAATAGGATTAGAAATCAACGTCTACACTGAAATCAATGCATCTAGTGAAAGTAATAAAATAGGATTAGAAACCAACATATACACTAAAATCAGTGCATCCAGTGGAAGCAATCAAATAGGATTATAAATCACCATCAGTGCATCTAGTGGAAGAAATCAAATAGGATTATAAATCACCATCTACACTGAAATCAATGCATTTAGTGCAAGCAATCAAATAGGATTAGAAATCATTTATATCGAAATCAATGCATATAGTGCAAGAAATAAAAAATAATTATAAATCAACATCTATATTGAAATTAATGCATCTAGTGCAAGCAATCAAATAATATTAGAAATTACATCTACAATAAAATCAATGCATTTAGTGCAAGCAATCAAATATAATTAGAAATCACCTATATTGAAATCAATGCATATAGTGCAAGTAATCAAATATCATTAGAAATCGAAGTCTACACTAAAAGAAATGCAACTAGTGCAAACAATCAAATAGAATTAGAAATAACCATCTAAACTGAAATCAATTCATCTATTGTAAGAAAGCTTCTTTCCTCCCCCCCCTCCATATATATCTATATGTCCCTCCATCTCTCCTTATTTGTCTCTTTATCTCACCCCCACAAACACATACACTCTCTCACTCCATATTTATCAATCTCTTTGTCCCTCCCTCCCTGTCTCCATATGTCTCTTCTTTCTCTTCACCTTCCCTCTCTATCTCTATCTCCCTTTGTCTCTCTATATCAACCCAAAAACATACACTCTCTTTCTCCAATCTATCTATCTATCACTCCCTCCTCCTCTCCCTCCCTCTACCCCACTTCTATCTCTCTTCCCTCCTGCTATCCTCTCTTACTCTCCCTCCATCTTCCTTATCACTCACTCACTCTCTCTCTCTCTCTCTCTCTCTCTTTCTCTCTCTCTCTCTCCACCTTCTAACTTTCTCACTCTATGCCTCTCTCTCTCTCTCTCCCTCTCTCCCCCATTCTCTCCATATCTTCTTCTTTCTATCTTTATCTCACCCCCAAATATACACACACTCTCTCCATCTCTCCCTTGTCACTCCCTCTATCTCTCCACTTTTCACTCTCTATGTCTTTCTTCTTCCTTCCCTCTCCCCTCATCTAGCTCCATCTCTCTATCCATCCCTCTCCCCCCCTCCAAATCCATATCTCTATCCCTCCCTCGCTTCCCATCCAGCTCCATCTCTCTATACCTCCCTCTCTCCCCCTCCAACACCATCTCTCGATCCCTCCCTCTCTCCTCCTCTCTCTCAATTCCCCTCTCTTTTCCTTCATCTCTCTCCCTTTCTCTCCTACCTCCCTCTCTCTTCCCCAGTCACTCACTCACTATCTCTCTCTTTCCCCTACAATCCTTTATATTCCACCATCACTCTCTTCTTCTTTTTCAAGTCCTCTCTCTCATCCTTCCTCTCTCTCCCTTTATTGCCTGCCTCCATCTATCTTCACCCCACCTCCACCCCCACCCCACTCTCTCTCTCTCTCTCTCTCTCTCTCTCTCTCTCCCTCCCCCCATTGCTCTATCTCTCTCTCCAACTATGTTACTATATCCCTCACTTTCTTATTCTCTCCCTTTCTCTCCCCCTTTCTCTCCTTCACTCATTCTATGTCTCTTTATCTCACCCCTAAACATACACACTCTCTCTCCACCTCTCCCTTGTCACTCCCTATCTCTCCACTTCTCACTCTCTATGTATTTTTTCTTCTCTCCCCCTCCAAATTTGTCTCTCTATCTCTCCCTTTCTCCTCCTCTTATCCTTCATCTCTCTCCCTTTCCCTCCTACCTCTCTCTCTCTCTCTCTCTCTCTTTCTCTCTCTCTCTACCCTCCAATCATTTCTCCTTCTCCCTCCCTCTCTTTTTCTCCCTCACTCTCTCCTTCTCTCTCTCTCCATCATCCATATTTATGTATCCCTCTCTCTCTTACCCTTCTCTACCTCTCTCACTCCTCTCCCTCTCTCTCTCTTCATTCCTCCTCTCCCCTCTCCTTCAGTTTATCTCCATCTCTCCCTTGTCACTCCTATTTCTCGACCTGTATCATATGTCTTTGTTCTTCCCTCCCATATATATATATATATATATATATATTTTACAATATAACAAATTTAATATGGTATTAATATAAAGTTATTAAATTTAGTAATTTTAATATTATAATATATTAATATCAATATTATATCTAGTAATAATAATAACAATAACAATAATATTAATATTAATATTTTAATATTAATATTAATATTTTAATATTAATGTTAGGGTTAATAATGTTTTTTTCATGATATTAGTATTAATTTTCTCCATTGTATTTGGTAAGAGACTTCAAATATAATTAGATGTTGATTTCTACTCCTATTTGATATATTTTTATTTATTTACCTTACCTTTTTATACCTCTTTTATAAATATGGTATTTGGCCCATGGTATTTATCCCATGATATTAATAATAATTTTTTCCATGGTATTTGGCCCATAGGCTTCACCTAAATAAAACTCGATTTTTTGTAAATATAAACATGTTTATGGAGTAAATATAAAAAGAGGTTTTATTTATTTACCACAACTCTAGTTTATTTATATTTTTAAGCTGTAAGGCATTCCTATTTGAAAACAACTTCCCTAGCTGCCACTGTGTCCATGTTTGAGCCTTTGGATTAAATGTTAGACGATTGAAATGTTTTAGGCCATTAGATCCACAAATAAATAGCTCCCCTAGGTGCCACTATGTCCATGTTTGAGCCACTATGTCCATGTTTGAGTGCATTAATGACATTGACCCCAATTCAACAAACATATATCTACTTCTTATATTTCCAATCAAAATTAAAGGGATTTATATGGGAAAGAGGCATAACATATAGCCCATCAACTACTTTTTAGAGGTCAATGAAGGTATCATCATGTGGGAAAATGTTTGGAACACTTGACTGTACTTGAAAGTAATCTTAAGATTGTTTTTGACCTCTACATACTCTTGTTTGAGCGAAAAATTTTCCAATGGAAAGAACATAGCTTCTCAATCCAACTAACCATATCAATTGAGTTGTATTTGAAAAAAAAGTAAAAAAAAATAAAAAAGCCAACAAAATAACATCCTTGGTTGTTATTTTTTATTGGAATAGCTAAATCATATTAAGGATTATCTTCATTGAAATTGTTTTTGGAGGGAGAATCCTTAATATGATTTAGCTATTCCAATAAAAAATGGAAACCACGAATGTTATTTTTTTGGCATGTTAGCTTTTCTTTACTCTTTTTTCAAATAGAGCTCAATTGATATGGTAAGTTGGATTGAAAAGCTATGTTCTTGCCATTGGAAATTTTTTCACTCAAACAAGAGTATGTAGAGATCAAAAGCAATCTTAAGATTAATTGATTACAATCAAGTGTTCTAAACATTTTCCCACATGATGAAAACTCGTATTGGTCGAGCCTTCTCTAACCTTTTTCCATTTCACTAGATACCTTCATTGACCTCTAAAAAGTAGTTGATGGGCTATATATTTTGTCTTTCTTTCCCATATAAATCCCTTTAATTTTGATTGGAAAGATAAGAAGTACTTATATGTTTGTTGAATTGGGGTCAATGTCATTAATGCACTCAACTAGGAAGCCTTGTTGATTTATAAACTGGTAAATTGATGACATTAGTAATCACCTAAATCTACACTTTGGATGAGTGAATTTGTCAAAAGAATATTGCCTTGAGTTATTATATGGAGAAGAAATTTAACCTTTCTATCATGTGAATAAGATGAAATATTTCAGATTTTTCCTTTTTGAATTGTATTCAACTTGTGAAATGATTTTGCAATATTTAACCTTTCTATCTCTTTGAATATGATATGATTTTCCTTTTTAAATTTTATTCAATTGGTGAAACTACTATGCACTAATTGATGTGTGAAACTCACAACATTACTTCACATACCAAATATACTTCAACCATCCAAAACTTGAGTTTTAAAAACTTTTTGATTATATCACAACATTACTTCACATGCCAAATGTACTTCAACCATCCAAAACTTAACTTTTAAAAACAAAAAAAATTATATAAACACAATAAAAGATGTCCAAAAATTGTAGATCTCACAAGTATCAAGTGTGTGTGTGTATATATATATATATGACTGCATCTAGACAATATATAAAAAAGTAATTTTAAGACTAGAAATCTCAATCAAATCTAGAAATCATCCATCAAATACAGATGGATGTTATGTCTTTCCTAGCAGAGTCTCAATCCGCGAGCTATCTTGTGAAGCATGGGGAACTTATACACAATGCACGTACAAACATTAAAATTCGATGTTTTAAAAATGAGTGATAATATATAGAAATTCATGTCAAAAATTAAAAAAAAAATTAAAAAATCATGCAATACCTCATGAGGTTCCCTCTCCATTTGTTGCTCGTTACCTACAACTTCCCCCATGGGAACATCTCCAACAGTAAACTGTACAATATACATGTACAACTATATATATATATAAACTTATTTTCAATAATATTAAAAAAAAATAGACAACTTGTTCAAATGGTTGAAATGCTATGGATGTTTCTATCTCGATTGCTAGAGTCCGTGGAGAAAAGAAATCCTCTATAGAAACCTAAAATTAAAAAATTTAATTTAAGTACATTTAAAATAACTGAAGATCAATATCTCAGTTTATAATAAAACTTTTAAACTTCAATTTATAAATTATAAATTAAAAAAATATATATTTCAAAGTGAAAAATTGAATACTTCTGTAGGTGGATTTGGCACATCTCCTAAGAGAGGCTCCAAAATAAAATCTCCAAAGACCTAAAATTCAAAAAATTTAAAATAACTCAAGATATATATATATATATATATCTCATTTTTTAACGGAACTTTTTGAGGTGGAATATATATAACTTAAAAACATATAAATTTTAAAAGTGAAAAATTGTCCATACTTGTTGTGAACCTGGCACATCTCTGAAGGAAGTAAAAGGTACTTCTCCTAAGGAAGAAGAAGGTACCGCCATCCCAAAAACATCGGACAGAATCAGAATCTGTTAAAATATTTTATTATATATACATGAAAATGTACATGTGTGCACAATTATTTATTTTAAAAATATCAAGTTTAAAAAACACTAACATTTGCTAACATATCTTGATGGTGAGACCCATCTTGATTGTTTGAACCCGAGGCTCCAAACGTGATATTAAAATTTTCTTCATTCATCAAGTGTGACAATTGGGAATAGTGTTAACATATAATAATACAAATTGGTGTTAAATTAATGTACATACAAATAAATGTATACATACATACATACATATATATATATATATATATATATATATATATATTTCAAATTGTATGTATGTGTTAAAATAATTGAATCTTAACCATTAACACATACTGTTCCCATGCCCTCTTCCTCATGAACCATTAGGTCATGCCAACCATTGCGACAATTTTTTGCATATGTTTTCAGATTTTCAACACTCATGTTGCCAATATCTTCATCTGTATAATACACAAAATTAGCGCGTGCATTCTCGCATGCTCTTTGTAGATTCAGACAAACATCGACTCCACCCAATCCACTTTGAACATTGTCGATGATGGCATCCCTTGCTTCTCGACTAATTTGAGAAGTGGCTTCCATCTCTAACCGCAAAGTTTCGACAAGAACAGGTCAAGTAAAAAATGGTGGCTTAGAATGAGGCAATTCAGCATCATGCCTAGTGCCCCTACAGTCACACAATCGACCTTTTCCATGACCAAAAAATTCAGAGGGAACGTCATTGTAATTGGGTTTCATTTCTAAAAATAATTTTGCATAAAATAATTTTTCAAAATAAAGTGGAACCTCATCGTTCCATGGGAGTCTTCCATAAGCTGCAAGATGTCTATCATACAAATAGTGAGCTATATCACGGTGCTTGAAATATTACACCTTCAACATCTTTCTTTTCAGCCCTTCTTTAAAATTAAACATAGACTTTGCCATTGATGTTGTCACTTTTTCTTTAACAGCCTCCCATTTATCGTGTCCCATCACTGTTTCCTTTATTTTTCTCATGACATCCACAAAAGTATCTGTGGTTGGCCCAAGCTTTTGGTACACATCAACTAGTTTGCCTAAAGAACGTGTAACTATTTCCAAGCTTTGTCGACTCTTGGCAGGTAAAGTCAAAGACGCGAGATCTCTCTACAAATTTTTCATGAAGTTGTTGACACCTTTCTAAGGTGCATTGCTGCAGGTTTCTTTCCCACGGTATATCAGAAATGTCGGTCGGATATGTCGTGGTGGGTGGACAACCTTCTTCTTGAATGAAGCATTCTACCCTTTGTCTATTTTGACCAACATTTGGAGCATTTTCAGCCTCTGCATCAATATATCAAATTTTTATATTAGAAAAAAACACATGTAAACAAATTTTTACAAATTGAATGAAAAAAAAATTCAAATTGATGGAAACCTTGATGTGGTTGGCTAGCATCTTCCCCACCCTGAAACTGTTGAGAACTAGAACGGCCCTACTGAGAACCAACACCACCAGCCATTGATTGGCCTCTAGCGGAATAAATATCACCACTTTCACGCAACATGCTAGCACTTATTGATGAACCTCTAAGGGGATTTGAACCACCACCAACCTCTCGATATGAGAGAGAAGCTTCATAAAGAAATACGAATTTATAATCATTTGAAAATTATATTCATGCATATAAATACACGTACATATCCATTGATTAAATTGCGTGAACCATACCATGACTAGGTGAGCCATGGGCATGCTCCATGGATGGATTAGTGACCCTTCTCCTCTTATCTCCTAAAAACTAAAAAAATAAACTTATTAAAAACTAATTTTTAACTCACAAAGTCGATAAAAAATCAATTCCATATGTAAACACATGTATGGAGATTTAAGATTATATTTAAATACCATGAAAATCCCTCGATCCCCGATCCCCCTCTGTCTTAAAGATATGTGATTTTGTTGATCTTCATCGTTCATCCTCCATGATATATATATCTACAGTGGACATTTACAATTATTTTTTTAAATGACTAGAATTTAAAATAAATTCAAAATAAATTTCAAACAATTAATGTAATTTACTGTACACAAATTATGTAAAACACAACTTTCAAAGCACTAATTGATGTGTGAAACTCAATTTAAGAAAAATAAAATTATAAAAATGATAAGTTTACCAAATTTCACTTTACATGGTGGGAGCACACTTGGTACAAAATTGAAAAAAAACACATTGTCATTAAAAAATAAGTGAAACTCCATTTAAGAAAAAAATTGTTGAAGTCCCCACATTTTAATTTTATAAAAATGTGAATTTCACCACTTGTTGCAAATGTGAAGTTCACCAAGTTGCGCTTTACATGGTGTGGTCGGAGCACACTTGGTATATAATTGAAAAAATCACATGGTCATTAAAAAAGAAGCATTTATAAGTACAAAACACACGCATATCCAAGATATGTTACAATGTCCATCAATAAATTTTGAAGGAGAGAGTCTCAACAATAATTTATCTTTGGGAGATGAATCTTCAATTTTTGAAGAAGAGCATCTCAAAACTAATTCATCTTTGAGGATTGAATCTTGAATTTTTGAAGAAGAATGGCTCAAAACTAATTCGGCTTTGAGAGATGAATCTTGCATTGGAATTGCCCCGTATAATTCTAATTCATCTATTAATTCATCTTTGATAGATGAATCCCGAATCAAAATTTCCCCACACACTAGATCAACAAACATCTTATTCATATTTGAACAATGTCTTATACTAAAACATTGAAATTGGCTAACAAGGTTGTTTGCTATTCCATGCAGTTCTTTTAGCCTCTCATTCTTAACTTGGTACATGCCATTCATTTGGTTGCACACAAGTTTAGAATGGGTGAAAACTACAATTCCATTTGATCCATATTCCATAGTTGTTCCCAAGACTTATATCAATCCAATATAATATGCCTTGTTGCTTGTTTTTCTTCCCAGTATATTCATTTTCCTTTAGACGAATTTTCTAGTCACAATATTGGAAAGCACATATGTAATCAATGCTTTCCCTGGATTGGGATAGAAAGAAAATTCTATGCATAGTTTCCATTTTTCAACCATATTTAATGGTTTTCTTATCCCTGACAAAAAAAAATCATAAAAATATATATTAAACTGACATTTATTGCAAATGCATGGGAGAAATGACACAATATCATGAGATAAATGAAGAAATACTATTTATATCTATTCCAGAGATTGACTGTAGGGGCACTTACTAGATATGCCACCTTTCATAAAAGATGAGATCTAGAGGCTACCTGGCCCTTTACAGACTTTGCCTATAGATCTTGTAGAAGTTAACACTACATGTCCCAATTATACCCTATGAAGGGTGTAGAGGACCCGTGGAATCACTCACACTGCTTTACATAGACATAAGGGTGTATAAGAATGCATTTGTTTTACATTGAATATTTTTCATTTTAAATTAAGAATCTATTTGAAACAATTACCTATATAAGGTTAAAATCTATATGTTTTGTAACAAATCATTTCTGGTTTCAATGGGAAACTTTTATAGCTAATGTGTTTTTCTGGAAATGTGATACACCCCATTAAAATGGAAGATATATCGAAATGATTCCTATGTTGTAATAAAATATAGATGCGTAAATTCAATGAGCATAGTTTTGAGATATAAAAGTCCAAAATGGAAGAGTTTTTTGTGGACAAATATCAATGCCACTATGGATATATATTTGCTTCATTAAAATGAATTTTTCTAGAATGATGTCCACTAAGTTCGAATTAAGAAGGGAAAGTATCACAATTATATTTTAATGTGCATGTGTTTTACATTGAATATTTTTCATTTCATTAAAAATCTATTTGAAACATTAACTATATATTAAGGTCAAAACCTATGTTTTGTATCAAATTGCTTTTGGTTTCAATGGGAAAATTTTATGGCTAATGTGTTTTTCTCGAAATGTGATACATCCCATTAAAATGGGAGACATATCGAAATGATTCCTATGGTGCAATAAAATATAGATGCATAAATTCAGTGAGCATAGTTTTGAGATATAAAAGTCCAAAATGGAAGAGTTTTTTGTGAACAAATATCAATGCCACTATGAATATATATCTGCTTCATTAAAATGGATTTTTCTAGAATGATGTCCACTAAGTTGGAAAGAGTGGAAAGTATCACAATTATATGTTAATGTGCATGTGTTTTACATTGAATATTTTTCATTTCATTAAAAATATATTTGAAACATTAACTATATATTAATGTTAAAACCTATGTTTTGTATCAAATTACTTATGGTTTCAATGGGAAAATTTTATGGCTAATGTGTTTTTCTCGAAATGTGATACACCCCATTAAAATGGGAGACATATCGAAATGATTCCTTTGGTGCAATAAAATATAGATCTGCATAAATTCAATGAGCATAGTTTTGAGATATAAAAGTCCAAAATGGAGGAGTTGTTTGTGAACAAATATGAATGCCACTATGGATCTATATCTGCTTCATTAAAAGGGATTTTTCTAGAATGATGTCCACTAAGTTGGAAAGAAGGGAAAGTATCACAATTATATGCTAATGTGCATGTGTTTTACATTGAATATTTTTCATTTCATTAAAAATATATTTGAAACATTACTATATAATGTTAAAGCCTATGTTTTGTATCAAATTACTCTTGGTTTCAATGGGAAACTTTTATGGCTGATGTGTTTTTCTCGAAATGTGATACACCCCATTAAAATGGGAGATATATCGAAATGAATCCTATGGTGTAATAAAATAGTTTCAAGTAGTTTAAAAATATAGATGCATAAATTCAATGAGCATAGTTTTGAGATATAAAATTCCAAAATGGAATAGTTTTTTGTGAACAAATATCAGTGGATCACTATGGATATATCTTCTTCAGTAAAAGGGATTTTTCTAAAAGGATGTCCACTAAGTTTGGAAGAAGGAAAAGTATCACAATTATATGTTAATGCATGTGTTTTACATTGAATATTTTTCATTTTAAATTAAGAATCTAGTTGAAAAAATTCCTATATAATGTTAAAACCTATGTTTTGTATCAAATTGAACTTCTGGTTTCAATGCGAAACTTTTATGGCTAATGTGTTTTTTCTCGAAATGTGATACACCTCATTAAAATGGGAGACATATCGAAATGATTCCTATGGTTAAATAAAATAGTTTAAAGTAGTTTAAAGATATAGATGCATAAATTCAAAGAGCATATTTTTGAGATATATAAGTCTAAAATGGAATGGTTTTTGGTAAAAAATATCAGTGGATCATTATGGATATATTTTCTTCATTAAAAGGGATACTTTTAGAAGGATGGACTAGTTGGAAATAAGGGAACATATCACAATTATATGTTAATGTGCATGTGTTTTACATTGAATATTTTTCATTTTATTAAGAATCTATTTTCAAAACAATTAACTATATAAGGTTAAAACCTATGTTTTGCATCAAATTACTTTTTTTTTCTAAATATGTGCTTTAGATTGAATAATTTTCATATTATTAAAAATCTATTTGAAACAATTAAAATATATAAGGTTAAAACCTATATTTTGTATCAAATCACTTTCGGTTTCAATGGGAAACTTTTATGGCTAATGTGTTTTTCTGGAAATGTGATACACCCCATTAAAATGGGAGATATATCGAAATGATTCCTATGGTGTAATAAAATAGTTTCAAGTAGTTTAAAAATATAGATGCATAAATTCAATGAGCATATTTTTGAGATGTTTCAAGCCAAGCCAAAACTTTCTTCAATAATGATTTTGTGATTTTTCAAGACAAGCCAAAACTTTCTTCAATAGGTTGTTCCATTAGGTATTCAACTATGTCTTCTAGATCTTTAATCATGGCACACAAGGAATGATTACTACTAGCTGAAGTTAAGTAGATACTATGATCACACTAGCTTAGAGAACCAAGGAGCTTAGCATGTAATTGATTAGGGAAAATTGTACATATCAGTTACTCTCTATGGAAACCATTTTCTTTAGCTAGATATGAGCTTACATCTAATGAAGATAGGCTATGTGTTCAAGCACTCAATACCTTATCAAGAGCTTGTTATGATGCTTATTTATTATGGAAACATCTATCCAATATATGTGCAATATGTATCCCAGTAATTAGTCATGTTAAACAAAGCTGGATACATGATTGGTTATGGAATACGATACCGATACAAGTGAATCTCACTAATATGTAAGCTTAATCTGATCTAAGTGATTAGGGAAAACTGAAAACTGATACGAGTGAATCTCATAGATATGTAAGCTTAATCTGATCTAATTGATTAGGGAAAACTGAAAACCCTGTTCATTGCTATACAGGTAATGCTCAAACTTATGTAGTAGTGTGATGAGTACATGTAACTGATTATGGAAACAATGTATACAACTAGTGTTACAACAGAACCAATAAGCTTAATCATACAGGAAACATAGAACCATTACCATTGTTACTTAGATTAGGTGAATAGCTCATATTACACAAAGGTATAAGCTTAGTTATGATATATGTCCCATGTATTGAATATGAGAACACTGGTGATTAATGTACACAATAGATATGGGTTAGTAAGCTGTAATTAAGTCGTGTTATATTAGAGTTACAAGCTTAGATTGTCATAACAGGATCAAGGAATTCATGTACAAAATCATAAGCAGTGTATTACCACATATTATATAATGCATCACTTACCATATTAGATCAAATACCATTGATATGACTTATACTAGTATCGATATCACCGTATTACGCTATGTTGATCACTGTTTCATTATGGATCTCTCTTATTATTAAGCATAGGATCTGATAGTTATCAGTGAATACATGAAGCATATAGGTTGTATAAGCTTAGAATCGTATGTTATGCAAATAGTGATACTATATTGATATGCACATATTACTGGTATTCTCTATAATAATAAAGTAGGTTTTTAGTTATAACTATGCACACTGTTTTATACGTTAATGAAACTAGTATGAACAAGTACAAGCATTACTATCTGCATACCATAATCGAGCAAATACGGTAAGTACTCATAGTAATTACAATGTAAGAGTTAGGATAATTGCTATCTTGCTCTCTGACCTTGCTGATCTGGTCGGTTGGAATAGTGGTTACTTTTATAATTTTGTGGAGAACAGAGATTAGATGGATAACATAGGGAAGACTCGAGTAGCAGAGGACCCTAAATCCAGTCACATTTGACATCTACTCTCTTTAGATCAAATCCTTCATAGTTATTTTGACCAAGTAGCTGGTCTTGGTATTCTTAGTAGGAGGGAAAGATATCCTTCTTCAGAGCTTGCGGGTAAAAAGATATTTTTATGTGTAAACTGTAGAGGTTTTGGGATAGTTTAGGGAGGCAGTTTTCGGTAAAGTAATGTTGGTTGTGTTTTCTTAAAATGTAATTTGAATGCAATTTGATTAACAATTAAGGCATGTTCACTGTGAAACATGCATTTAATTTGGATAATATTTATAGCCATTGAACTGGATAGAATATTCACCTAATAAATCACATTTAAACTAAATGCATACAAGGCAAAGTAACTAGAATAATAGATTAGTAATACAGACCTGTGCATGCGTATAAATAGAACCAATAATTAGACTCTATATTACCCACTAGAAGGAAAAATGGTGGATTACTTACCTGGAAATTTGCTTAACGTCGTTGCGGCACAACTCCAGAGCACGAACGTAGTAGAAATTCAACAAAATGGACCACAACGCAACAGAGCAGCAGCGCCATAGAAAATGAGAATAGAAACGCGCGAAAAAGAGCACCACAGAAAATCAGAACAAAAATGTGTGAAAGAGTTGTCAAACCAGAAACAGTTCATGGGCGATATATTTATAAAATATGAGTTCGGCCAAACTATTTTACATGTTCGGCTGAACTAATAGTTTAGCTAAACTTTTGTTGCCATTTTTCCCATCTCTGGCAAAAAATTTGTTTGCCCATGCCGTCAGTACGCCGTCAATCTAAATGGTAGAACGAGTTTGGTTGAAATTTCTCAAAATTTTGACTGAGCTCCTCTAATAGTTCGGTCGAACTTTGGAGAAAGTTCAGCCGAACTATTGGGGAAAATTTTTTTCCACCCCCGATTCTCACAAAAGTGTAACCCAACTTCACATTTTCACCCATTTTTCTTTCTCTGGAAAATAATGAGAAATTTCATATATCAATAGAATATGGAGCCTACAAAGTTCTTAAATTATTTATCTTTCATCAAGATATTTATTTGTAGTAGTAAGTATAAACTGTTCATGGAATTTTTTCTTCATCATGTATATTCTTTTCATATCTTCAACTACTTGCAAGATGTTTCATACAATCCACTCCTCACTTGCTTACATTGGAAGCCTGATTATACTTAACAGCGCATAGTTTCAATTGAATAAAGTAGGTGTGTGTGTATGTGTGCGTGTGATTGAATAAGTTCACATTATGAGTATTTGGTGTGCAATAGATTAATTAAATAATGATTCCATATCCAAATGGATTAGGAACCACTATGGTTTCTTTTCTGTTGCAACAAGTGGTCAATTTTCAATATGGATGTTTCAATTTGAAGAGCGTAAATTGTTGTTTACATGTTATAGGTTGTAGCTCAGGTTACCTAATAAAGACATAAATACATTGATGGGATTGGTATGATTCTGTGCCTAAAGGATTCAAGACACCCTATCTACATTTCTTTGCATCCAATAGGGGGAAGTAGTCCCCAGTTGAAGCCTATGTTGTAACATTTTTTTGGAAAATTGACCCATTTAAAAATTAAAAAACAACTTTGTGATAAATTCTCTTTGTGGCCCAAGCATTGAAAAATTTTCCCAGGTTTTGTGGCCTTAGACAATAGAATTATGAATATTTGTTGGAAGCTTATGAAGAGGAAGACATTATTGGTTTCTTTGAAGGTCATCAACTGTTAAGATTTGGTGATATGGTTACTATTGTAGGTGAAAATTTATGTCCAACAATCATATACTAAGAAGTGTCTACAGCTTCGACAATAAATTTTCTACTGGACAAGTTTCCATTGGTCATATTAAAAAAAATAGTAAGCTATATGTCCAAGTATTTAATTTGCCGACACATTTGAATTTATCTTGAAAATATGCCCCTACTAAATGAGCCTTTGTTGTCGTAATCATCATTCGGTTTGCCTCACAGAATCATTATGGCTCCTCATCATTGTATGCAATGGTTCCTTTATGGGTTAGACGAGGGTTGTGTCATGATGAGAAATTTCCCCCCCAAGGCTTATTTCCTTCACCAATATCTCATTAAGAGAGTCATTCGACAAGGAGAAAGATGAGATCTATCATGTTGTCATAGGGGAATCATGCCTCTAATGCTCATTTTGTCCTTGCGATCTGCCATGGGGTTGCTTTTGATTCTGTTTTGGCTTTCTTTTCATTGCTATATGTTTTTTGCTGGGCCACCCTAGGCCTCCCTTGATCGCAGGTGGTTTTTTCACTTCCATTGGTCCCCCAATTTCATTATTATAGTGCAACCTTCTCAGTGAATTCTATGATTTATCACAATTAAGAGGATCTAAGTATTTGGGCTCCATCAAAGGCATGGAATATCTCCAAATTTCATTCTCATTTTATGACACAATTTATGGTGATAAGGTTGGGTTTGGGAATTTCTATGGTGTTATGCAATATCGTGGTTGTTGAATTGGCCTCTGCCTTCAGTCACTCTCCATCCTCCAAGGATGGCTACCCACACTCCACCAACAGATTGTTGATAGATGGAATTAGCCTCTGTCACATGCAATCCATTTCTCAAGGATCATATTGGATCATAGTCTAGGGACATTGGCTCAAATATAGTTCATATGGCATCTATATGGGACTAGGCAGATGGCCAATTATAAAGGGTGGATCTGCATTAAATTATATGAAGAATTCATTTTTTGTGTGGCCATGTCTCCCAGGAGTCCAGGGTCTCTCTTCTCGATGGTTATGGGCCACGGTCAGTAGCACTTCTTGGAGTGGTGGTTTGTGGTGCTTTGCAATTTCTTAGTGGATTTGGTTTGAAATTCATGGTATTACCTGACATGGTGGTCTAATAATATCCCTTGGTTGGTTGGTGACTCGTGGTTTCTTCCTGGACCACAACACATGCCCTTTCAATGATAATTTTCTAGCAACTCCTTGCAGGTCTAAGGTCCATGATCCCTCATTGGAATTTGGTTCACAGTCAATCCCAGGAAATTATATGGTTTCATGTAATGTATATGTTTAATCATGAATAATTTCCACCATTTTTTTCTTTCATATAGCTGGATCTGCAGAACAAAGGCAACATTTTTTTTTATCTTTGAAACAATAGCTTTGACACCATTCAATATTTTATTTTGATGGATATGGTATGGTCATCTGGCAAAAAAAAAAAATTGTAATTTGAAGCATCTTAATTTGTGTTGTTGGGTTGGTTTCCCAACATGGCAGCCCATAACACGAAGACTTACTCTCTGTGCTATTTTGTGTTAGTAATATAAAGTTGAGCCTTCAACAAAAAAAGAATATCAAGATGGTGAATAATCTCACTGTGAAACATCAAGATATGACTAATCTCATGAATCCGACCTTAATGGAAAAATGACCTTCAAGTCATGCAAATTGAATTAGTTCATGTTGTCCAAACCCAGAGAGGGACCATTCTTTGCATATTTTGATAAAAAACTTTGCTATGATGAGGAAAATAGGAATCATGGTCAAATAAGAACTCTAGCTTATGAAGAGGAGGAACTGCATATAACATCATATGGTGCAAATAGAAATATACATGAAAAATACTTTTCTTATGCAGTGAGTACAAAGAAATATTTCCTTGGTACCAATAACAAAGAAAAATTTTGAGTGTCCTTGATGGTAATATCTGTATACGAAAAGATAACTATGTTGATGAGGACATGGAGTTTGTTAACACTGGAACATTGTACAGGAAAAATACATTAGAAAATGTCAAGCAGAAGGTACAAATAAATATTTACAGGGAAGAAATACATTACAAGATCTGAAAATTTTAAATTTTCCTAAGGTCAACAGGAAAATTTTTGGACCGTGCATAGAAAGCACTGGCCTTGAGTGCACATTGCGTCCTTTTCTTCAATAGCTAAAAATAGCACGACTATCCATCCAATAGCTGCGTGGTCTTGAATAATGTAGAATGTCACTATCCGGGATCACTGGGCACACTTGGAGAAAAATATTCTCACTCATGCTAACCAAGTATATTCGCCTTTGAGACACCTTGAGGCTTTAGTGCAACACACAAAGGAATCATACCCCCACTCTTGTGTCAACATCCACCTTGTACGAAGAGGAGGAAGGAAAAATTTAAATTTGTCTATAAAATCCAGCCATGGGAAGAGAAATGGGAGACACATTGTTATGCTGACCAAATTGTTGAGCAACAAACTAGCTTGTGTTTTCCAGCAGTAAGAGGATTGGAAGGGTTTAGTTGATGGCAATCCAACACCTCAATCCAAGAGAGAAGAGTTCACCACGTGTTCGTCGATCTACCATCCTTTGATAGGGAAGAAAGGCTTGTCGAAAACTTGAGGGGAAGAGATCCCCTTGTCTTGGATATTGAAGCTTCATAGCTTGAAGGATCCACCACAAGAGATTTATAATTCTATCTTCTACTACCACCAACACCTAACAAAAGGGAGATAGCTCTCCATTATTGAGTTATTAGTTTGTTTTCTATATTGAGCATGTTTCTTATGCATGTTGTTTTTTTTTTGTTTCACTGTTTATGTAGCATGCTATGTTTCCATTTAACTTAGATTATTACATGTTGAACTTGTACCACTAACGTTTGAAAAACCACTTTGACCTGTGACTTTCTTGTAGGAAAACAACCTCCCTAATAAGCATAGTGTATTTCTTCCTCCAATGTGCCGAATGCACTACCACAGGAATGGCGACTCCACTATATTCTTTCTTTTGAGTTAATGGTTGTTGATGCAAGTCATTTTTCCTGCTCAGACTTGCTGCAAAATCACTCACGCATCCTCTTAGCACTTTTGGTCATCCTCAGTGAGAAATTTTTCTCAGAGAAGGAGTAATTTTTCTTGCTTCTACCCGACTGCATGCATTCTGTTTAGGAAAATGTACAGTTATTTGCGTCTGTGGGAAGATAAGCCACGCGGTAGGAAGTAAGCCCATTTTCACTTGTTTTTTATCATTTTTGCAGTTGTAAGTTGTTGGAAACCCATAAGAAATTTTCCATCACTGTGATCTGGTATTTCATGGGTGGTTAGGAAACTTATTTTCTAGAGTTTAGCCTAGCAACTAAGTAGTTTTAATTTTGTATTTTTATTGTTGTAAATCACACATAGTTTAAGTAGCGGAAATTAAGTGGTCTTCAATCCACATATTCTATTTGAACAAATGATTTGCTGGTAAAAGATATAAAACACATAGGGTAATTAGCATAAAAGTGGCCCATACATCCACACATCTTTAGCTAATTCGTGTTTTTCAATTTTTTCATTAGGAAACGGGACCAAGACCAAAGTGTCGAAAAAAAAGTAATCTCTGCCATCCTTACACCTTACGGTGAGCCTGGGTATGCATATGAGCACTTTCCTAAGTCAATTTTCCATCTCCCTATAGTGCAAACTTAGTCTAAATAGGCAAGGTGTAAGTGGCCCATAATCTGCACATCGTTTATTTTTGCAAGGAAAAATCACACATAGCGTAATTAGAAAAGGATTGTAAAGGATAAGCGCATATCCACATCTCATAAGACTTTTGATTGTACACTCCAAAGCACACACGAAGTATCGGTAAGAATTGGACCAAAAGGCACCCAATTTGTTGGGACCTTTTTCCTCTTCTTACAGTTACTTCACCAAGGCACACCCTAAGAAAATTGAGACTCTCTAAAAATAATCACTAATCGAACTCACTGAATTCTCCCCACAGGGGTCACAAAAGAAATTATATCTCAGGTTAGGACCATCGGGGATAGGCATCTAATAAGTCATTGTGGTCATTCTACATTTTGAAACACAAATGTTGACTTTTTAGGGAGCCTAAAATCCATCTATCTACCCACGAAACAAACTCGAGTGTTACCAGACACCCCTTTTAGATGGGTTAAGCTTAAGCCCAGTGCGTGTGATACTTTTTGGGGCTAACTGACCCATCTAGTTCTCAGTACTCGTAGCTGAATACCAAGAAGCTCAAGACTTGAACACTCACATGGGATGACGGTACTTTAGTGGCCAAAACTAGGGTATCCTTCCCTATAGGTGACAGTGGAGGCAGCACTAGATCCTCTTACCATTACCTTGGTTGATTCTTCGGCTCTTGGAAGGCGTCACTAGTTCTTTCAGGATGTTAGCCCTAGTACCCATCAAAATGAATCTTCGCAAGGCCCAGTTACATTTGAGAGTGTAACGGCGATTAGGTATGTTTAGGATTTTAAGTGTCATACGCAAAAAAATGAAACCGTATTTTTTTCTTGCTTGGTCACATAGCGTTAAATTAAAGGAAAACTTACCTCTTATTTTTTCGCTTTGTTTTATGCATGTGATCATATTTTCTTTGATAAAAATCTTCCTTCCCTCAGCAAAATATTACTAATATTAAGCTAGTCAACACCATAAAGGACCCAACGAGATCTCGTCGATCTATTTTTTTTTTGGACCTCCCCCCATTAGAGGGAGGAGTGCCAGGGCTTTTTCCATTTAGGAATCAAAGAAGACACACCGCCACCATTATCGGTTCATACTTTATCGGTGCATATGTGATTGGAAACCTCCAAGGGTCACCCAACACCACACCAGTGGAAACCCTAGCAGAGCACCACACTCAACTCCTCCCAGAACTCCCATAGGTTAGAGGATCACTACCCCTTCGGGGAGTCAGAAGAACATTCAACATGGTACGCCACAGGGTAACATTACCGAGGCACCCCCCATAAAACATTACACTCAAACACCTATGTTTCCATAGTATACAATGGAAGTTAATACTCAGGTACCCTTTTTAGTATCACTAAAACTTCCAGATCTATCAAATTTAACCAACAAACCCATTGCACATAGCCTTAATTGGACTCCCATGCCCATGAATCTCCCTTCGGATATATCAAAATTCGAAGGGAAGCAAGCAGAAGACCCAAGAAATCATATTATGACTTTCCACCTATGGTGTTTGTCCAATAGTATCATTGACGATACTATTCAACTGAAACTCTTTCAACTCACCCTAACTAGGCCTACGATGAAATGGTATGTTGAGCAGCTTTCTGCTTCACATGGAACCTTTAGCACCCTCGCTATTTCGTTATTGAGTAGCTTTTTGCTTCACATGGAACCTTTAACACCCTCGCTATTTCTTTCCTTACTTATTTTCAGCTACCCATTCACCATGATTCGGGAATGGAACCGCTAACTCATTTTTGGCAAACGTCAACTGTCCATATATCTGACCATCTCCACAAATGGTAGTGACTTTGTAGTTTGTGCAAAGCTAAACCTGACGATAAAGTTTTTTTGGGAAAAGTACTGAGAGGGGCGGTGAATTAGTATTTAGAGCTTACTGATAATTTTAACTTTTTCTTTACTAAATTCCATACGCGGCTTTGATGAGCCCAACTCGCATATACACGCATATATACCAAAATAAACTTGCGTATGTTGATATAATTTTATTGTTAGAAAAAAATTTCAAAAACAATATTTAACTCAACTTACCAGTCATGCATCTGTTAGTTAAGAAGTAAAAATGTGTAGTAACAGCAGAATAAATCATCACACAAGAGAAACACAAATAAACACCAAGATTTAAGGTGGAAACCCAATTCGAGAGAAAACCACCATTGCTGTCATCTCTGCCTTCAATATTTATTTTATGGAAAACTTCTTACAATATTGTACTGATGCGGACTCATATCAATACGCAGGCATATACCTGCAGAAGGTTGCAACCTTCTCTTGTTTTCTAGCTGCAATTGGAAGGGAGCTACAACCCCCTGATATCATTTACCAACCACTACTGGAAGGGAGCTTCAACCCCTTGATCAAAACACCAGCTTATACTAGCAGGAAGCTTCTACTTCCTTCAGAACCACTGTAGACTGCGTTTCATCAATTTTCATACTAGATCACACAACTTCAACACAACCCTTCATAAAGATCAACAATAATTAATTTCACCCAATACATCAAACCGAACAGTGAGATCACTGTAATCAGAATACTGTAATAACCAGATTTCAGAATCAGTATGGAGAATCAAATTCAACCCTGAACATTCATTGTCTTAAAAAGTAGACAGAACTTTGCTTTACTGAACCTGCGTGTATACACGCTTTTCTTAACACCAACCCGCATATAGATATGTGAATACTGTTTTTCAGAATATGATTAGTCATAGATCCAGTTCTTAGGCTTTCAATCAGATATATTTTCAGAATTTCAGAACCCTTGATCAATCAGTCATCATAACACATATTTACTCACTCATTGATCATATTTGTACATAATCAACTCAGCAGCATATACAGCAATCAAGTAACCCAGATCTACATGAAGACTTCATTGAAAGGCAACAGAAAAATAGCAGCAATAACAAAAAACCTCTGTAATAAGCTTCAGAAAACCCTAACTTCCATATGCGCCTTTTCTGAAGCAAAGTCATGTATATGCGCACTTTACTGAGAAGAACTAGCATATAGATCTGTAAATATTAATTCTGCAGAATGTTTCAGATCTATAGAACTTACCCAGATTTCTTCACTCCACTTTAGCAAACATGCACCAGGTCTCAGATCTAATAATCTCTTCAATAGATCATGCAAGAACATAGTCATTTTAGGTCTAGAGATCTTGATCCATCAATCTATCCAAGGGTTCATCATAAATTTAGATTTAATAAAACAGAGCTCATCATATGCATATATACTTCAGAGAGAAGTATTTAGTGATAGCCCTTACACATGCACACTTTTTCACTATGATCTTCTTCTCCTTATATAGATTTAGCTTTTACCAATACCATGAGTCAAAACCACACATCTACTGATGGTATTCTTTGATGACATAAAATAGACAACATGACGCTCAATCCTGTGGGCTAATACCATGGTAATGCCCCCTGGTATTATATTTTTAGAGCGCAAAAGGCATACGTGACTTGGATTGTTCTTATCTGCGTGTATACACAACTTGGTCTAAACAAACCCACGTATAGAATATTTAATATGAAAATTACAAAATCTTCTGCTGGACATTACACATTTCTTCTGATGGACTCCTCAGCTTCTACTGAAGATATATACTCCATATTTTACAACAGAGTTTCCATCAAGGACAACATATTAAGACATAGGAATCATATTGCCAAAAATCTCACGCTTTGGACTTGATGGCAACCATGATGGTGTTTGATCACCACAACAGATAGATACATTAAACATAACCCTTATTCAAACACTTCAAACACCCAAAATCTTCTCCCCTTTGACATCAAGAGTAAAGGGCACTATTTTGACCATGCTCCCCCTGAGTGTATGCTGGATATTCATATATTTTCAATGAAGTACATGACTCTATAACTCAACCAAGTATGACCTTTCCTATCACCAAGGACTCATACTTACATCAATGATCCAACTAAGAGGAAATACATATTTGACTCAACTACCCAACCAAGTGGGTTTACAAAATAGAACAAATCCTTACATGACTGAATAAAAAAAATTTCATCACGAGTGTCAACATCCCCTTTTCATCAAATTACAGAAATGATATGTCATTAACAAGATGAAAAGATCTCAATAGAGAGATCATATATCAGAAACCAATCAAAATTCCAACAATGCATCCTTTTTAGCAAGACAGGTGCTCCATTAAGCTGATGCATCCTGAAAACCTTCAACAACCAATTCATCAAAGCATATTCATCAGAGAATGATATAGAAATATGAATACTGGAACAACAACAGATATTACCCAACAACACCACAACTGTTCTAAGCACTGACTCAAAGAATTTCTGTCAGCAAAACCCATATGCGGTTTTATGCACAAAAACTCACGTATATATGCGATTCGTCCTTATGAATCCAACGTATCAACTTTAAACTTCTAAAATTAAGCAGATTTAATCTCAGAGGTAGAGACAACTCCCAACTTCTGTCTGAGATATTAGAATGCTTCCTTGGGAAGAGGTTTAGTAAAGATATCAACAACTTGTTCTTTGGAGGGAACATACTCCAATTTAGCCTTTTTTCAAGCACTTGTTCATGTAGGAAGTGATACTTGATAGGAATGTGCTTAGTCTTGGAATGCATAACAAGATTCTTTGAGATACTAATAACACTTGTATTATCACATAATATGGAGATGGGAGGTGAACATTTGATTTGAATGTCTTGTAGAGTCTGCATCATCCAAAGAAGTTGTGTGCAACAAGATGTAGTGGCCACATATTCTGCTTCTGCTATAGATAAGGCAATAGAACTTTGTTTCTTACTGAACCAAGATACTAATTAGGGCCCCATATAGAATGCACCACCACTAGTGCTTTTTCGATGATCAACATTTCGAGCCCACTCCACATCTATGTAAGCATGAAGAGTGAGATCAACATTATTTGGATACCATAGACCAAAGTATTGAGTCCCTTGTAGATATTTGAATATTCCTTTTACAACCTGAAGGTGAGACTCTTTTAGATTAGCTTGGAATCGTCCAACAATTCCAATTGGATGCATAATGTTTGGTCTTGTCCCGGTTAGATAAGGCAGACTTCCAATCATGGATCTATATTCTATTTGATTCATCGTGGGTGAATCATCATGAGAACTGAGGTTACATCTAGTTACCATTGGCGTACTCACAGGTTTGCAGTCTTCCATCCCATACTTCTTAAGAATTTGCTTAAGATATTTTTCTTGTGATAAGAATATGCCATTTGTTGCTTGTTTCACTTGTAATCCAAGAAAAAATGTTAGTTCCCCAAGTAAAGACATTTCAAATTCTTGTTGCATAGCAAAAGAAAATTTCTGACTCATGGACTCTTCATTACTTCCAAAAATGATGTCATCAACATATACAAGTACAATCAACAGTTTATCATTCTCAATGTTTGTGTATAAGTTACTATTAGTATATCCCTTTGTAGAACCTTGTTGATGAAGATATTTGTCAAGACGACAGTACCATGCCTGAGGAGCTTGTTTGGGACCATATAAAGCCTTTTTAAGTTTGCAAACAATTTTTTCATCATTTCCCAGAATGAATCCTTCTGGTTTTTCTATATAAAATTCTTCTTCTAGATCACCATTGAGGAAAGCAGATTTAACATCCATTTGATAAACTTTGAATTGTTGAAAACTGGAAAAATCAAGAAACATTCTTATGGCTTCAAGTCTAGCTATAGGAGCAAATGTTTCTTCAAATTCTATTCCTTCTTGTTGAGCATACCCTTTATAAACAAGTCTAGCTTTGTTTCTAACAACATCTCCATTTTCATTTAACTTGTTCTTGAATATCCATTTTGTTCCAATCACTTTTTTATAATGAGGTCTTGGAACCAATTTCCAAGTATGATTCTTTTCAATTTGATCAAGTTCTTCATTCATGGCTTGAATCCAACATTCATATTTACTAGCTTGATTGACATTTTGTGGTTCAATAGTGGATAGGAATGCCAGATAGCTAGGAGATCCTACAAGTGTTCTTCTTGTTTGGACACTGGATCCCTTTTCTCCCAAAATTTGAGACTCTGAATGATTCTTTTGAACATATCTAGAGGGAGCCTTTTCAGATAGATCTTCTTCTGATGCTTCATGGGGTTCACCTTCTATATTTTTTCTATTTGAATGGGAAAATATACATCATCATCATCTTCATTTGTTGTTGTTATTTCCCTTTTAGGAGCTGAGAGAGACTCGTCAAATACAACATCAATACATTCAACAATCTTCCGAAGTATTTTATTGTAACATTTATATGCTTTACTTCTAGAAGAGTAACCAAGAAATATTCCTTCATCTGCTCTAGGTTCAAACTTACCAAGTTTTTCATCATTGTTCTTGATAAAACATTTTCTTACGAAAAATCTAAAATGCTTTACAGTGGGAAGATTGCCATACCAGAGTTCATAAGGAGTTTTATCACTGTTCACTCGAACATGAGCCTTGTTTAGAATGTTTACTGCAGTATGAGCTGCTTCTCCCCAAAAGGTATCGGGAGTTCTAGATTCATCAAGCATAGCTCGAGCAATTTTTTGAATAGTTCTATTCATCCATTCTGCCACGCCATTTTTTTGTGGGGTTCCAGCTACAGAAAACTTTCTTTTTATGCCATAATGTTCACAAAAATCAAAGAATTCATCTGATATATATTCTCCTCCTCTGTCAGATCTAAGAAATTTGATTTTTAGATCTAATTCATTTTCAACCAAAGCTTTGAAGATCTTGAATTTTTCAATGCTTCATATTTATGTTTTAGTAAACTGATCCAACACATTCTATAGAAGTCATCAATAAATAAGATATAGTATTGTTATCCACGAGGTGACTTTTTCCTTATAGGACCACATAGATCAGTATGTATAAGTTCAAGAGGATTACTTGGTGATCCTACTTTAGCATTGAATTCCACCTTGGTTTGCTTAGCAAATTGACATGATTTGCATATGGTACTTTCAGGTAGAGTGATTCTTGGAAGATCACGAACATCTTTGAGTCTGTTGGATTTGCTTATTTGAGAGAAGCTCAAATGTCCCAACCTCTGTGCCATAACCAATTTTCTGAAGATTTACCCAAGTAGCATTGTTCTTGGCCACCTTTTAATACATACAAATTGCTTGGTGTTCTAGTTCCTTTTATTACAGCTTTTCCTATGTCAAGTTCATGTACTACACATTATTTTGAACTAAAGACAACAATATTACCTTGATCACACATTTGAATCACACTTAAAAGGTTGTGCTTTAATCCATCCACATACATAACATTGTGAGTTTTCACCTTTTCTTTTAGAAAAACAGAACCTTTTCCTTTAATGACAATAGGAGAGTCATTTCCAAAAGTAACATTCTTTTCTTTCTCTAGAGCATTGTATGAAAGGAGTTTATTCTATCACCCGTCATGTGTTTTGAGCATCCGCTATCAATGTACCATTGATTTTCTTCCCCTTCTGAAAATAAAGCTATGCCACAACTTTCAACCTATAAGTCCTTCTTTCTCCAAACCTTGGAATTTGAAGGTATATGCTCTTTTGGCTAGAGTTTGCTCCTGCATTCAAATTCTTCATGGCCAAAGTTTGCAATAAGCACATTCAATTCATTTTGAAGAGGAGAAAAGTTGTTATAATTATTATTCTTTATTTTAGTCTCATTTATTTTCTTTCTTGCTTCTCTGGTCATGATGGTTTTGTTTGTAACACATTGAGTAGCCTTATGACTAAAATTATGACATGAGAAACATTTTCCATTAAAGAAGAAATTTCTACGATCATGAAACCCTCTATTTATGTTTACCTACTGATTGATATTTATGTTATTGTTCTTCCTTGTATTAAAGTGGTCATGCTTTACCTGTGTAGATTCTTTTTTCTTTTGCTGAGAGACTGAATGTTGCAGGATGGCTTTAACGACATTTAGATAGCTTGGTGCTGAAGACTGAGATGATTCTCCAATATATCCAAGACCTATCTTTATAAGAAGAGAGCGTTGTACCTTGATAATTTCATCTAAGGTTTCAGATCCTTTAGCAAATCTAAGATTTAAATTTTTCAATTTCTCAATTTCCTTTCTTAGACTTACTATTTCACATTCTAATTTCTCATTGTGCTTCTCCTTTTCTATAAGCTGATTTTTTAGAGTATCTATGGCAATTCTATTTTCTTCCAAACATATTTTGAGATGATTTAATTATTCAAGAAAGTCATTTTCTTCTAATGCATCCATAAAAGTATCACTAGAGTGCTTTTCAAAAGTCATAAGTAGTCTAATATCTTGATTAGATTCACCTTCTTCACTATTTGATAGACCATCACTATCTTTATGAGTATAATAGCTTTTTATATTGGTAAACTATTTCTTATTTCCTTTAGCCACTTCCTTTCCCTTTTCATGACTATCTTCATGGGGACATTTGGCACCATAATGACCAACTCTTCCACAAGCAAAGCATTTAAAAGAAATTTTACCTCTGAACCTTCCAGTGCCAAGTTGTAGCTTCTTTACAAAATTTATCTCATCTTCTTTTGAGACATACCCTGATCCTTCTTGTTCTTCTACCTCCTTTCCTTTTGCAGCAGCTTTGAATATGGCTTCTTTGACTTCAGATGGACCTCCTTTTCTCATTTCACAAGTAGTCAGAATCCCATGAAGTTGAACAATAGTAAGAGTTTGTAGATCCTTCTTCTCTTCAATAGCAGACACTTTTGAATCAAACTTGGGAGATAGAGATCTTAAAACCTTTTCTATCAGAGTAGTGTTAGATATGGTTTCACCTAGATTTCTCATATGATTTACAATATCACCTAGATGTAAAATGAAATTGGCAAGTCTTTCCTCATTATGCATTTTGAGTTTTTCATATTCAATTCTGAGAGTTTGGAGTTTAGTACTTTTTACCTTGACATCACCTTCATAGCTTAGAATGATTTTGTCCCATATCTCCTTTGCTATATTCAACTGCATGACTTTGACAAATTTTGATTCATTCAAACTTCCCAATAATGCATTGACCACCTTTACATTGGTTTCATAGTTCTTTCTTGTTGCTGCATCTGTTGGAACTGAAGTTGGATATTGATAACCTGCTTCAAATATAGCCCATACATTTGGTCCAAGAGACTAAAGATAGGATCTTATACTTTTCTTCCAAAAGATTAATTTGTTTTTGTTGAAGAGAGGAGGCTTGATAGATGCTGTCCCATCTTGGTTTCTCATCTTGGTTGATCTTCCTTCTAGCGATTAAGCTTCTTCAAAAGGACCTGCTATTATACCAATTGTTGGGAAAAATATTGGGGGGGGGGTGAATCAGTATTTAGAGCTTATTGATAATTTTAACTTTTTCGTTACTAAATTCCATACATGGCTTTGATGAGCCCAACTCATGTATACACGTGTATATACCAAAAGAAACTTGCGTATACTGATATAATTTTATTGTTAGAATTTTTTTTAGAAAAACAATCTTTAACTCATCATATCAGTCATGCATCTATTAGTTAAGCAATAAATATGTGTAGTAACAATAGAATAAATCATAACAAAAGAGAAACACACATGAACACCAATATTTAAGGTGGAAACCCAATTTGGGAGAAAACCACCGCTGTTGTTGTCTCTGTCTTCAATATTTATTATACGGAAAATTGCTTACAATATTATACTGATGCACTCATATCAATATGCAGGCATCTACCTGCAGAAGGCTGCAACCTTCTCTCATTTTATAGTTGTAACTGGAAGGAAGCTACAACCACCTAATCTCATTTTCCAGCCACTTACTAGAAGGGAGCTTCAACCCACTGATCAAAACACCAGCTTCTACTGGCAGGAAGCTTCTACTTCTTTCAGAACCACTGTAGACCACATTTCATTAATTTTCATACTGGATCACATAGCTTCAACACAACCCTTCATAAATATCAACAATAATGAACTTCACCCAATACATCAAATAGAACAGTGAGGTCACTGTAATCAGAATGTTGTAATACTAGATTTCAGAATCAGTATGTAGAATCAGATTCAACCCTGAACATTCATTGTCTTAAAAAGCATACACAAATTTGCTTTACTGAACCTGCATGTATACACACTTTTCTTAACACCAACCTGTGTATAGATCTGTGAATATTGTTTTTCAGAATATGATTAGTCACAGATCCAGTTTTGAGGCTTTCAGTCAGATATCTTTTCAGAACTTCAGAACCCTTGGTCACTCAGTCATCATAACACATATTTACTCACTCATTGATAAGATTTGTACACAATCAACTTAGAAGCATACACAACACTCAAGTAACCCAGATCTACATGAAGACTTCATTGACAGACAACAAAAAAATAACAGCAATAATAGAAAACCTCTGTAATAAGTTTCAAAAAACCCTAACTTCCATACGTGCCTTTTCTGGAGCAAAGCTGCGTATATACATGCTTTTACTGAGATGAACTAGCGTATAGATCTGTAAATATTAATTCTGCAAAAATTTTCAGATCTATAGAGCTTACCTATATTTCTTCACTCCACTTTAGCAAACATGCATAGGTCTCAGATCTAATCATCTCTTCAACGGATCATGCAAGGACATATTCATTTCAGGTCTAGAGATCTTGATCCATCAATCTATCCAAGGGTGCATCATAAATTCTGATTTAATAAAATAGATTTCATCCAATGCAGATATACTTAAGAGAGAAATATTTAGTGATAGCCCTTACACATGCACACTTTTGCACTATGATCTTGTTCTCCTTACATAGATTTAGCTTTTACTAATAACTTGAGGCCAAACCATACAGCTGCTGATGGTATTCTTAGACGAAATAAAATAGACAACATGGCACTCAATCTTGTGGGCTAATACCATGGTAATGCCCCCTAGTATTATCTTTTTGGAGAGAAAAAGGTATACACGACTTGGATCGTTCTTATACGCGTGTATAAGCGACTTGGTCTGAACAAACCCGCATATACAATATTTAATATGAAAATTACCAAATTTCTGCTGGACATTACACATTTCTTCCGATGGACTCCTGTGCTTCTACTGAATATATATACTCCATATTTTACCAGAGAGTTTCCATCAAGGACAACATATTTAGACATATGAATCATATTGCCAACAAGTTTTTCTAGACTTGTTTTTGAAAACTCTCACAACAGAGATCTCAAAAGATGTGGCGACATAGAAACCTACCTCTAAGGAGGACGCCATTTGGAAAGCCCAGCAACTCGAACTCATCTACACCCAATTAGGATATATTTACAATGTCCTTCCAAATGCCCCTCGCTTGCAAACTTATAGAGTTACCAGGTGCATCGAATACTGCCGATGGTTTGATCGAGTCATTGAATCAAGGTAACCTACATAGCAGTATCCAGTACCCAAAATATTCCTACGATTCTACCTAGAATGTGACACAACCTGGTTACCACCTAAGTCAATCTGCACCTTTTCAGAATATGACAAATAGGGTGACATCATACCATCAACAGTAGGGAGGTTCATACCCTCCCTCACATGGGACCCAGTACTCAGCTAGGAATGCTAATGGAAGAGATCCTCCTAGCAATGTTACACCAACCAGGGACAGGGAAACCAATAATCCCCTTTCCCCGCACAAAATCTGCCACCACAAAACAACACGCTGGTGAACTTTGTGAAACCATCCCAGGCTCAACAACGTCAGGCTTATGACCAGGAGAACCGTAATAACCCTCCTAACATTGTGAAAAAAGAATCTTAGGAATAAACAAAAGGGAGACTTTGGATAGGGGGGCAGTAACCAACAACGCCCCCAATAATCTCAGTCTCAGGGCAACCCCAACCAAAATCAAAACCAGGAGCCAAAAAAAAACTCCCAAGGGAAAAACAAGAGGTCCAATCTAAGGACAAACCATTCTTGTGCCATATATGGTAAGTATGACCATTACACTCACCAATGTCCTGAAACCCTAAACTGGAAAAAATTCAAGATAACCGTGGACAAGGGGGACTTACCCAACAACCTGTTGTAATGGAGGAGCCTTTCCCCCACCAAGGAGTGGTTAACACCCAACAAGAACAACCACCCCAAAACGATACCGGAAGTGACAACCATGAAATTTACATGAGTGTGAAGAAATGTTATTCCAAACAAGGAATAGGAACTATGACGCCCCTCCGGACACCAACCCATTAGGTACGAGCATGAGTGAACCTATTGCACCGTTAACCATATCCAAAGTACCTATATAGCCCCTTCCGAAAAAGATCAAGGGGCAAACCAGACACGTATTACACCACTCAAAATTTTCCAATAGCTACAACATAGTGTATTATTTAGCATAATCACCCACTACCATGTCAGCCTTAGAAGACCTACAATCATGCCCAAGACAACGAAAATCCCTACTTTCTGAATTAGGTACAATTGACCCTTCTGATTCAGGCCTAATTGTTTTCGACCTAGACAAAGTAAGCCCCAAGCTACTGTCTCTGGTCACCTTCGAAATACTAGTTTCAGTCTAGAATATTACCATACAATGATGCATCGTTGACGAAGGAGAATCCACATGCATCATGTCCAAATCCATTTGGAAAAATTTAGGATCACCTGAACTTAAACTATCTGACATCATGCTTAGAGCATACAATGGTCGCCCTTCAGCCCCTGTTAGTCTATATCAAAATGTCCCTGTAAACCTGGATGGAAAAATGGTACTTATAGACATTGAAGTCTTGGACACACAACTAGACTACAATATAATCCTCAGGCGGAGTTATATACATTCCATGACTGCAATAAAATCCTCTTTATTTTGGGTGATGATGTTCCCCCATGACAATTGGATCATCACCATCAACTAACTTACATACTATGATAAGAAACCCATGATGACTCTCGATTTCGTGTTAACATATGTAGACACAACTACGGAACCACTTACACAGTATACAAAATTTTTTCCCAGCCAATTCAAACCATCATCGATCCTAGGATCATTCCTAGGTGTAATGTTCCTTTTTCAGAAACATTGTCAAATGACAAGGGAAAATCTATTCCAGAGATAGACGGTAGGGGAATTTACTGTATTTTTCACATTTAAACAAAGGATGAGCTCTAGAGGCTACCTGGCCCACTAGCAGACTCCGTCTATAGAGTGATTGTCAAGGGACAATATCCCCAATAGGGAAACAAAACAAGATTGGGAATCTCTCAAGATAACCCAAAAATGCAGCTACAGCAATATAAAGACATAAACTGGAAATAACAGTGAATAAAAATTATTCCAAAATGTATGAAACCCTTGAGCCTTTTATTATGACATAACAACAGAAAAATGTTACAATGAACATCAAAGGAATAAGGCAAGAAGCCTTCCATGAAAACATATGCCAAAATACATAATGCTGCATCATAGTAGAATACCCATGAATAGGGACTGCGCAGTCATAGAAGGGAGACTGTTGTAATAAGCAAAAAACAACATGGATCTGCATATACATGGCTCATACATCATTTGGAGAGGAGATCTAAGCTCCCAATCACTACCTCAAGTCAATCCTAGAAGGATTGGCCAAAATATGCAAAACTGCGAAAATGCTTGAGTTGCTGGGTAGCTGCAGCAAATCAATACATGGAATGAAATGGAGAAGGCTGAATGGCTGAAGCTAATGAAGATCCCTTCTCCTTTTGAAATCTAAAGTACAAGGCTGATCCCTACACCACAGACCTCGCCCTCTGAAATGTCTGCAACACCCTCACTGCAAATATGCTCCAACTAGAACACAGTCTATGAGATGGTCTGCAATGTAACTTATGGAAATGGTTGGCCTCCTACCAATGATGGTGGAATAAGCTTTGGAACCATTCTAACTAACCTCCCGGAAGTAGATAACATCCCTCCTCTGAAAGATCAGCTAGAAATGGTGTTTTAGGAAACCTCCAGCAACACCCAGCAACACTGCACAATAATCTGCTATAGACACTGCACTGGTGAAGATGGCTGATGCTATGGCCTAAATGCCAGAATATGGAGGATGAGTGAAATCCTTCATGAGCTACTCAAGAAGGAGAGGAATTCCTAAACAGGAATCCCTCATGCTCGAAGGCACTGCAACTCTGCTGAACAACAAGAGGCAGCAATTTGTCTCAATAGACAAATAATCAAATGATCCAAGATAATCTCAATGGACTACTTTGCTCCTCTTTTAAACACTAAGAATTCTCCTCCTTCCTTCCTCTAGAAGTTTCATCCCCCATGGAATATTCCTCCACTAAAACTGCACTATCCCACCTAGTGCTTGCCAACTCAACGTAGTTTGACTTGGTCAATTAGGCCTTGTCCATTTGAATTTTAACCTCTTTCACACATGAGGTGTGAAATCCAGCTCCATGATGATCCCTTTTCACATTGTAAGGTATTTTGTTCATATTTATTACATGAATGGGTCACTTTACCCACTTTTATTCAACAAAATTAAAATATACAACTATAGTGTTCCATTTTAGCGTGAGGCTAAAATTGGGAACATTACACTAGGAGATCCCCCTATCATACCAGAGGCAACCCCAGAAAGCACGGGTGCATCAGTGTGCATGATGATATCATCAAACAACCAAACCAACCTGGATATGCAAACCGGTAGTGCTGATATCGAAGCCACTAGCAAGACATTCCTACCCTACACCATTTCACAAACCCCATTTTTATACCCCCCACCTGGTTTTGTGTCAAAACAAGTCTTGGAAACTATAACATTGCCAAATATGGTTTTCGCAATACTCGCGTGGTATTTGGTCCCACCATCCATGCTCGGAAGTCATGGCATCAATTCTACATGGATAACCCATGTTTCCCCTCAGGAGGAAAAAATGGTTAATGAAACAACCATAGCATTGCCAACTAGTGCGACAAAGAAAAAAAACAAAAAAGGGAAGCAAGTCGAAAACCAAAAAATACCTAGGGAATTGCAGCCTTGCGCATTATGTGATATCGTAGGCCATCCTTCTAATGTTTTCTTAGAGTTAGATGAATTAAAACCTCTTCTACACATCGAAAGAAATGTCGCGACCTCAAGTTCCCATAAAAAGGAACAATCCACAAAAAACCAATGGAAATCATTGCGCACCAATATCGCATGCACCATATGCAACCATTATGGGCATTATACCCACATTGCCCGATATAATGATGCCCTGCAAGCTCTAGAGCAATCTTACCAAAATGAACCCTTAGATCCACCCATGTATATGGATGAGGGAGAGCCTAGAGCCATATTGTACCTATGAGAGGATCCTACATCCTGCTCATACATAGTCACCCCAATTGACCAAATATGAAAAGCAGAGGCTGCTCGATAGGCCCTAGTTTGCGCACTATGCAACGAGCTTGACCACTTAGTCACACAATGTCCCAAATTAAGGGCATTTAACCGTTGGTACCAAGTCCCTCACATTGCCCAAAGTAACTTAGTTCGACATAAATGATATATGTGTCAGATTTTTCGAAGCAACCACCATGTGTGTTGTTTTCCCCACATCCATCGATTCTGGTCCATGTTGGATTTCATGCGATGCTTCATCACTAAAAACTATGACTTAGCTGGCTCGGACACAGAATCCGTGAAAAGTACTACCACTGAAGGGACGAAAGCAACAAGGACCATATTATATGTGTCCGAGGAGAGGCAGTCACCTGAACGACCAACTCCCCCCCGTTATTGCCCTCAAGCTCTTGTCTAGCTCTGCATACTCTGTGATGAACGAGATCACTTCATTGCTGACTGTGTAGCTCTAGCGATATTTCAAATATGGTATCCAATCATCCTTGTATACCATGACGGCTTACGAGTAGTCTAGTATTCATGTTGAATGTGTTCAGGTGACCACCCGGATTGTCGTTGTCCCCACATCGCCTGATTCCATTCAATGTTAAATTGTTTACACTAGACCATAACACACCTCACCACAACAGAAAAATTAGATTCAAAATCCATGGAAAGTTTGACAACTCAAGAAAATGTGGCAACTAAGTCCATTTTCTTCATGTTAGCAGAAAAACAACCAACAAAGGGGCACATCACCACCCCCAAACACCTTCCATGGATAAGCCAAACCTGCGCATTATGCGATGCATGTAACCACTTGGTCGCCCAATTCCTAGATTTAATATCATTCTGCAAATGGTACCCAATAACTCCAATAGTCCAAAGGGAATGACAAACCAAGGAAAGGCAGTCATGTCTGATTTTTCATAAAAACCATCTGAATCGACACTTTACTTACCTCTCCCAATTTCAAACTTTGTTAGACACCATACACTCATTGGCTACCCAATACCCAGAGGTAGCTGGTCTAGAACCAAGCTATCTTGATGCAAGGCAACCTGCCACAAGGCAGCCTGCCCCCCATCATTACAAAAACTATAGGAAGGTTAAGACAACCCATCATCCTAACAGGGCCCAAAACAAGCCAAGAACAACATGTCGGTTGTGTGATAGAAAGGACCACATAGTTAATAAATGTCAGGAATTCAAGAATCTCACTAACAGTATTCGCATGGTGACCACCATCCCACAAATAAATCTCTCAGATCAAGAGAAGATCACATGATGCTATTGCAGGATTTTCTTGAAATTCCACCATACTATGAATTGTGAATACCTCCCAAGGCTACGAGTGGCAAGGGCATCGTTGAGTCTAAACTCCCTAAAAGAGCCAGACCAACCAAAACCAAAGACTCAGAGATGGTAGAAGTGAAAACATAGCCCAATGACCAATCATCTTCGAGAATCCACTTCAGGCACAAAGAGTAGCATTGGTTCTCACACCATATACCCAATAAGCACCCTAACACCATGCACCATTTGCACAAGTCACAATCATGAAACAAAGCTCTCCCCTTTGATGGAAACATTTAGGCACCTCTACACTCAACACAACTTCCAAATCCAGGAAAGTGTTAGTACCCTTAGTACACCACGACAAGAGCATAAGCTTGCTCTCACACAAGCCATCAAAATGGAAATTCTTCCACCATTCAATGTCGACAACACACAACACCACATACAATTCATCCCATCATGCATGGGAACCATGACTCATGTTGACTCATGTTTTCTTCTCATCTATCAATAGTGTCAAGATCGCTACAACTACAACAATAGTTGTACCATCGACGGTGAAAACTCAACCAGTCTGCACCCTGTCGACCTCGTCTAGTTCCACAACATGAACTATGGAATCATATTTGTGTTTTTCGACCAGCACCGTTAGGGCTGAACCAATTCCTCATGACCTCACACAAACTAATTCCCCCTTAGACATCTTGTTCCATTCAGACGAAGATATTCTAGAGGCCATGACAAAACCAGATTGTCCATGGGACTCAATGCATCATTGCTCATTTTTTCTTCCAGAAAAAACATTCAGTCCTAACAACCCAGAAACCCAAGAGATATACGCCATTGAATATAAATACTTCCTCCCATATGGGAAGGTAGACTGGTTCAAAAATCTCATCCTGACGCTTGACGCATTCGAAGAAGGGAATATGTCGAATATTTCGCCAACCACTAAGGTGAATATCTCGAGAAAACCAGAAAAAATCAAAGAAATCTCACTAGTGGCAGCATGCTCCCCAGACGAGGTAGTCGCTTACACAAAATTTTTACAAGAGTACAGGGACATCTTCGCATGGGATTATTCAAAAAATTTGGGGCTTAGCCCCACTATTGTAGAGCATCACATTGACACCTAGCCTAACATACCACCAGTTTGCCATAAACAATGTTAATTGCACCCATCTAAAGTAGAAGCGATCAAGCAATAAATTGACAAGCTTCACAAAGCCGAGTTCATTTACCCAATCCCTTACACATTATGGGTTTCCAACCCTATTTTCGTCATCAAAAAATGGGGCACCATTCGGGTCTACACTGATTTCCTAGATTTGAATAGAGCTTGTCCTAAGGACAACTACCCTACCCCATTTATCGACCAAGTCATTAATGCTTGCGCCGGTCACAAGGCCCTGTCCTTTATGGATGGGTTCTCAAGGTATAAACAAATTCAAATCTGACATAAATATCATTACAAGACAACATTCACTATCCCTTGGGGCACATTCTCATACTAGGTTATGCCTTTCGGTCTTAAAAATACTGGAGCCACCTTCCAATGGGCCCTGAATTATATCTTCCATGACCTAGCCCACCTCATATTAGCTTACTTGGATGACCTCACCGTATGATCCAAGAAACGAAGTGATCATCTGAAGGATTTATGGTTGGTATTCCAATGATGTTGACATTACAACCTACGCTTAAACCCTCTCAAGTGTGTTTTATGTGTCAATGCAGGTCGATTATTAGGATTTATCGTATCCTAACAAGGGATCAGAGCTGAACCCCTCAAGGTCCAGGAAATTAAAGAGGTGCCACCACCCAAAACATTCAAGAAACTTCAAATATTTCAAGGGAAAGATAACTTATTCAGAGACGCTATTGCCCAGATTACGCCACTTTCTCACAAGGATTCCTATGCCTACTCCGTGAGGATATACCATTTAAATGGGATGATCAAGCTCAACAATCGTTTGAGGCGCTAAAAGACACATTTTCTTCAGCCCCTTTGATCAACCCACCAAATTATGACAAAGATTGCACCCTATACCTATCAGCATCAGAGACCACCATAGCTGGGGTGTTAGTGCAAGACAGACCATATGGTAAAGAACACATAATCTATTACGTTAGTAAGAACTTATATGGCCTCGATTTATGATATGAAACTGAATAAAAAACCACCCTAGCCCTTGTACACCCAATAAAAAAACTTCAGCATTACATCATCCTGCGAACTACAACAGTCGAACAGCTATCAACCCCATGAGATACCTGCTAACCCACTGTCTGATGAACCACAAATATGCTTGATGGGTAGTCATACTACAGGAATTTGACCTGAATTTTAGCTCCCCCAAGAGAAAAAAAATCTTTAATCTTAGCTAAGTTCATCATCGACCTCCCAAATCAGATTAAAGGGTCCCTAGTTAACGACTCACTACTAGATGAACATCTATTTCTAGTGATGACTAACGATCCTTGGTACGACGATATCCTCTTATTTTTACGAACCCAAAAGTTCAATCCAAAGCTCACATGTGACGATTGAAGGCGTATACGCCAGCAGGCCCCCATTACCTCCTCATGGGGGATGTCCTTTATCGACGAGGCATTGATACTATCCTATGCCGATGCCTCATGCACGACAAAGCAGAGCAAGCCCTAAATGAATGTCATAGTGGGGCTTCCAGCGAAAACCTCTTAGGGATGGATACCACAAAAAATTTTCTACATGTAGGTTATTTCTAGTCCATCTTATTCCGCGATTGCATCCAAGCAATCAAAATGTGCGAGCAATGCCAACACTTTGCCCACAAGGCAAGAGCACCTCCCGCTCCTCTACACCCGATCATCGTATCTAGTCCCTTTTGCAAATGGGGAATCGACTTTATGACTTGAAAAGCTGCATCGTCTGGCAACCAAAAATACATCATTGTAGCCGTTGAATATCTTACCCAATGGGCGGAATCCATGCCCACATATGACAACACGACAGAAATCGCAGCATGATTTATTTTCAACCATGTCATCGCATGATTCAGCGTGCCTAAGGAGTTACTCTCTAATCATGGAAATAATTTCAAAAATGAATTATTCCATGAGTTTTCTCATCACCTAGGATTCACACATGAATTCGTGCCACCATACTACCTGTTAGGACTAGTTTTGACTCCTTTCAAAGTTTCCCTCTCCATATTTTTTGTTAAGTGCCAAATCATTCCTTCCTGCGATTTCAAAGCCTACCTTGGCAATTGCAGTTGCAATGTTCATTTCAATCTATTGTTTTAAGTTGTTTGAATTTCTTTGCATTGGCGGTTCTATTAGAGAATGGTGGAATAACCAAAGGATGCGACTAATCCAGTATTTATCTCCATTTTTATTGGCCATGTTCGAAGTTTTTATGAAGTTACTAAGGGTTTCATAAACAATTTTAATGGTGAACCCCAAGGGAACTGGTGATGAGGATGATGCTTGCAGATATCATACATTTAGAGAATGCCATTTGCAGAGTACTTTTGCAGTGCATGGGTAGTGATAAATCTGTGGCCATTTTGCAAAGGATTTTAGTGAGGAGAAAGGGAAAGATAGTTGATGAAGGTTGCAGTGAAAATGTAACATGCAGTTCAAATGCAGTTTCTATCCCTTCTATAGGAAAACCAGCAGATGAAGTGGAGGTACTATTCTAGGATGGGTACTGGAATGAAAAGAAGAAGAGAAGCTACAATAGGAAAGACCTAAAGGGTTTTTTATGTGTCCTTTAAATCTCATGTTTTGGTTTTAATTTTTGAAGACCATTCTGCTAGAAAATTTTTATTATCATGCTTAGTTTTGCTGTAGAGATTGATCCTCACAGTTTACTTTGTCAGGAGATTTTTAGTCATTTCCAGGAAATAGCTACCTTTTACAGAAAATCTAGTTTTAACAGCAGACCCACCAGGTAGCTATTTTCCCATAAATATGAATACAACAGATTTAGGGATTGGTTAGGTGACATATTTGACCCAGATTCTAAGGAAGAGCATAAGTGGCAGTTCATCAAATACTTTCCAGATTTTAAGGGAATAATTGGTGTAGGCGGTAGTCAGTTCCACATTTCTTGCAACACTGAATATAGTTAGGGCAGGTGGAAAAAAGAAGCTTATGTGGCAGTCAAAAAATTTCATGCTTCATATTTCTAAGCCTCGAATCATTCAAAAGTTCTAAATTTATTCAACAGTTTGATTTGTTTTCTATTTTTAGTTTGTTTTATTTAATTTCATTCCTAAAATTTAGCAGCAGTTTATTTTTTGCAATTGTATTTAAGAGTTGAGTTTTATGTAATAAAGGGGAGTGTGGGGATGGTTGGTGGAACAGGGCCGAGTGCCCTGTTGCTGATTCTCATGACATTCCTAAACAATGTATTTTTGAACACATAATATATTCCAGTTACACTCTTGAGGATTCACAAAATCATATGGTGTGTGTATTGTTTTCCTTTCTTCTTTTACATACTTTATCTGCCTTTCCATATTTATCATAAAATTTCTATCTTATACTTTTATAAATCTTGTGAACCTCCAAGACATATGGATCTATTTTTGTGAGTCTTGTTGCAAGCTTTCCCGATTTAGTATGAATTAAAGATTGTTCATAAGCATTCCTTGAGGTGGAATTAAACCCAGTTTCATGTTTTTATAAGTCTGTTGATCTAGCATGCATGTTAATTTGTTTTTCTCAGTATTGATTCACCAAGCATTCCTGATTCATGAGGTCATGTTAGTTAGAAGCATTCCTTGTAATGGGATTCTTTAAATGTAAAGTGAGACTCTTGTAAGTATTTTAAAAGTATTCTTTCACTATACATTTTACATCTGGAATTTGTGTCATGTTTTCCTCACAACAGTGGATTTATGTCTTACAGACCCACTGCCTTTCTCCTATTCTTCTAATCATTGAACTACAATTTTTTCTACCACATCATATATATGAGTGCCCTTATATGTGTCAGAGCTTTTTTATCTGTTCAACGTTCCTTTAAGAGTGCTTGAGATCCAACCACTTTCCAAAAAGCCCAATCAAATCATAAGAAATTTCCTTAGATCTTAGGATGTGTCTCGTCAGGCACTTGAAGCATTCCAAGTGCTGATTCTAGCACTAACATCTTTTGGTGCGTCTGCCGAGAGATGAAGGCCTTGAAATGAAGTATTCACCTGAGTATCTTGTTTTAATTGCTAAATATCGATTCTTGAAGGTGAAAATGAATCGATAACTTGAAGAGGACTATAGTTTTTCACCTGGTGACTCCATTGTTCTGGATCAAGTGGCAACTTCACAGGGATGCAGAGATAAGATTTTCAGTGGAAGTTTTGGATAAACAGCTACACCTTTCACAATTCTATAAGGGACATCATTGCAGAGGTAGAATTTAATGTTTTTCCTCATTCAGTAGCCGATTATTTGGATTCTTCTTATATTGTAGACATTCAATGCTTTATGAATATCCTGCATTGTGATTATTTTCATCATGAGCTACATTATGTTATGATATGGATTCTTTCAGTTTTACTCTTAAGATTCAGAATCCATATGAGGTTTTTTCAACTATTTGAATGGTTGTACGTTAAGTTCCATTTTGCATGAAGATTTCCATTTTGAATCAGATTAGAAGTAGAGGAATGAATAAGCTCGTTTTTTTGAGCATTTGTTTTCTCCAAAATGTTAGATTTCAGTTTTCAGTTTGAATCTAGTTTTAGTTTGGAGAAATAAGTTGCAGAATTGAAATGATGCTTTGACTCCATTACCCAATGGCTAGGCATGCTGGTATTTTTCAGTGAATGAGTAGAATTGCAGGTTGCAAAAATAAGAGCTGGATAAGGCACTGGAACTATGGTTCTTGATAGCCTGCAGGGGGCATATCATCCCCAATTAGAGCCATTGTTAGCGCTAGTTTTGATTCCTTTCAAAGATGCCTTCTCCATCATTTTTTTGGCCTCTATATCCTTATGATTCAATTATTTCGAAACCCATTTTGAAATATTAAAATTCCTTTTTTATAGTTAAAAAGTAGCTCCGCCCACCCACTAACAGCCATATCATATTTCCCTTTAAAACTTAACATATATTTCTTTTTTTGTAGCCCTACCCACACCACAGAAAATTTACTAGATCAAACTTACCAACGGATAAACATCAAACCAGGTTTTGTAGGACCTCAAGTCAAAACCCAAAGTGTTCTTTAATACAAGTGTGATTAACACTTAACCTTACCTTTCGCCTTTCGCAATATAAAATGGCACATCACAAAACATACTACTTCGCAGATCGATGAATACAACATTTTGCACGTCACAACTTCGACGATTATAACATATCACACTTCACCAACCTTTAATCCTTGTGATATCCAAAATATATTATAACATGCGATGTGCTATATTTATTGCATCACACAGATCTTAATTTATTGCTCTTCACATTGCATCGTTGAACCACATCTTATCGCATCGTAACTTTACTTGTTTAACCATATTGAAAAATTATATCCTTTAACGAATGTGATATGCGATGGAACCTATGGCCGAAACGTGGCCACTTCGGCACTTACGCAACTTATCTTGCGAAGTAATCTGGGTTGTCGATCATCACTCTGGACTTTGCGAATTAATATGCATCGTCCATGGCTCTCCTTTCAGAAATCTTCATAAGGGTTTTCTTCTTTAATCTTATCTCTACTTTCGATTGTCGTCGCTTGTAACTTCGTCTTCTCTACTCGCTACTCCTATTTCTCATAAAAAATTCCCAATTCGCGATTTGTGGTATTGTCTAGGCCCCACCGTCCCTGCCAAGTCACCCTCCGCTCATCACAAATCGTGTTCCCTCCTGCTTGTATCTTACTTTTAAAAGTTATGACTCCTAATTTATGATTGCAATATATGTATAAAGGGTTTTTCTCCTCTCGCTCATCTAATAATATCTCTCTATTAATAAAATAAAAATTTACTATCTCTTTTAATCGACCTTTATCATTATCACGACAAATAAGAAAATAAAGGAAAGGAGCAGTGGCAGAGTTTCTCTGAAACATATTTCTACCATTACTCTGAGTAGCCAGCCTTCTTGAGAATGACACCAGTAAATGGTCTAGACAGTCTTGTGCACATGAGGAGATTGGCTACTGGGAAACTTGAAATATTCTTAAGCAAATTATGCCCCTTTTTGGATATTGACAGAAACATCATGGTACGCTAGAGGATGGTTTATGCTTAATTCAGTCTATGTGGATTCTTCTCAGTGATAACGTTATTTTATGTAATTTTTCCAGCTTTATTTCTATTAAGTGGCAAATCATTCCTTCCCGTGATTTCAGAGCTTGCCTTGGCAATTGCAGTTGCACCATTCATTTCAATCTATGGTTTTGAGTTGTTCAAATTTCTTCACATTGGCGGTTCTATTAGAGAATGGTGGAATAACCAAAGGATGCGACTGATCGATTATTTATCTCCATTATTATTGGCCACATTCAACGTTTTGATGAAGTTACTAAGGGTTTTAGAAACAATTTTCATGGTGACCCCCAAGGGAACTGGTGACGAGGATGATGCTTGCAGATACCATACATTTAGAGACATGAAATTTGCAGAGTACTTTTGCAGTGCATGGGGAGTGATAAATCTATGGCCATTTGACAAATAATTTTAGTGAGGAAAAAAGGAAAGATAGTTGATGAAGGTTGCAGTGAGAATGTAACATGCAGTTCAAGTGCAGTTTCTATCCCTTCTATGGGAAAGCCAGCAGATGAAGTGGAGGTACTATTCCAGGATGGGTACTAGACTGAAAAGAAGAAGAGAAGCTACAATAGGAAAGACCTAAAGGGTTTTTTATGTGTCCTTTAAATCTCATGTTTTGGTTTTAATTTTTGAAGATCATGTTGCTAGCAAAATTTTATTATCATACTTAGTTTTTCTGTAGAGATTGAGACTCGCAGGTTACTGTGTCGGGATATTTTTAGTCATTAATTCCAGGAAATAGCCGCCTTTTACAAAAAATCTAGTTTTATTAGCAAACCCAGCAGGTAGCTATTTTCCCAAAAATTTGAATGCAACAGATTTAGGGATTGGTTAGGTGGCATATTTGACCCAGATTCCAAGGAAGAACACAAGTAGAATTTCATAAAATAATTTCCAAATTTTAAGGGAATAATTGGTGCAGGCGGGATTCAGTTCCACATTTCTTGTAGCAGTGAATACAATTAGGGCAGGTGGCAGAAAGAAGCTTATGTGGCAGTTAAAAAATTTCATGCTTCAGATTTCTAACCTTGAATCATTCAAAAGTTCTAAATTTATGCAACAGTTTGATCTTTTTACTATTTTTAGTTTGTTTTATTTAATTTCACTCCTAAAATTTAGCAGCTGTAATATCCCTTTTTAGGAACAACTACAGATTGGGAATAACCTGAGTTATTACCAATGTGGATCTACAGCCATATACCTCATAAAGATTTAAAATAATTTAATCTTCAATAAAATATGCAGCAGAAACCTTATACATTGTTTTATAGACCAAAAGGTGGGGAAAAGTGATGATTTTGGCCCTAAAATGAGTGTATACAGAGATATAAATAAAATTAATGGAAATGGTGACAATTTATTTTATATTAGGTCATGAGAGACCTATTCTCCAAATTTAAGCTCAAAAAAAAAATTCTAGATAGGTTAAACAATTCCTCCTTCCAAAACTAGGCTTAAAAACCCTGATTTCCCATGGCTTAAATGATGCAGAAAGTGATGAAGCTTCTACAACGTAATTTTCTAAAGGGTTTAACTAAAATAATTATGGAACATAAGTATGACAAGTTTAGAATATGATTCAATGGCTTTATATTAGGAAACACAGATTTATACATGAAGAAAGGCCTCAAAACCTAGCAAAATGCTACAAGGAAATGCCCAGTAAACTAGACAACATAATATTCAGGTATATGAAGCAGTATTTCATTATATTTTAGATCTATAGCAGATCTGAATATAAAATCACAGATCAGAACGAGATCCTTATGCAAAAAATCTTTTTAATACATTCCCCTTGGGGATCTCAGCAGAAGATGAATAATAATGAATAGATCTTAGATCTACACCATAGATCTGTAGCAATCTTTAGAAATTTTTGAAGAATATGATGCACAGCAGAGCAGATCTAAAATAGGACATGGATTGGTTGGCCAATCCATGGATCACCTCAGTGAAGGAAAGGATCCCTTTCACCTGAGATCTCTCCTCCAAACTGATACAAAACCCACACTGAAACTCTGCCTGCAAAAAGGATGCAGTTTCCTCAAGGGACTGCATTGAAGAAGTGGAGCACACTTTGGCCTGATGCCAAGATAAGAATATGAAGCCCCAAAACAACTATTTCACTCTTGCCAGTGATTTAGATGACTTCACCACTGAAAAGATGTAATAGAACTCTTTAGATCTGAATAGATATGATTCCACTTGCTGCAGCTCACAAGACAACTCAACCCTCAACATGAGTAGTGTTGTAATTTAAGGTGAAGCTTGGCAAAAATTCCGTATAGTGGATCAATGTAGCAAAATCTCCTCCAAGAGACCCTCAAGGAAGAAGAGGAATTCCTAAACATGAAATTCCTCTCTCTCTAGCTAAATAGCCAAGAGAGTTTGAGTTGCTCAAGTAATCTCAAAATAAAAATATCATCAACAACCTCTCCTTGAGTCTTTCCCTTCCTTATATAAGATTAGGGTTTGCAAAAGCCTAAACCACCTTCATCCATTTTCCCCTTTTCACATGGAGGACCTCCTCATAGGACTGCACTGATCATCTAGGAGGTTCATTGTATCTGGATTGCTTTATGATTTGGTCCTGTTGACCTAGTCAAATAGCTTGAACCTATTTCACATACAAGTGGATTTTATTGAGCAAGACCTGATTTGACTCTATTCACATTGGGCATTGATTTATTATCATGTTTAGGAGTTTTTATTTTTTCTCCTTTACATTTTATTCATAAAACATAAAAATAAAATGACATCGAATATTCCTACTAGCTTGGGCTAGTTAAGAATATTACAGTCCTCCCCCTTCAAAATGTTGCTTGTCCTCAAGCAACTGCAGGGTAGAACAAGCTTCTCCTTCCCTCTTCTTGTGGCCTCATCAATGGACCCCACCATGGCTGAAAATGACAAGCAATGAATCTGTCCTCCAATGATTTCCTCCAAGTGTAAGATAGCAAATGTACATCATGAGAAAATGGAAGGTGCAAGTGGTGATATCCTTGTTGCTCAATGGCCTCATTAAGGTAGGAGTGATGAAGGGCATGGGGAAAATTTCTCCCAATGAGTGTCTCCCACACCCATGCTATCATCCATAAGAATCTAGTTACCTCCAGATAAGGCAACTTCAGAAAATCCTCTTCCACCTTGAGCTCTAGCAAAGAAGGTGGGTTGAAAATCTGCAAGTGGTAAGCATCATATCCTACCCCACGATATTCACCTCTCAACTTAAGATAAGTGTAGAGTGAAAAATAATCTTGGGTTACAAGGATATTTCCCTCAAGTGGCATCATGAAGATTAGATCTGCAAAAATCCTCCCTCCAACGCTATAAAACCAGTTAGCCCAAAATGTTCCATATGTGATGGACAGAAAGGTATCATCATAAGGTATCCAATCACACAGATAGCCCACCTCCAAGAGAAACAAGTGTTTGGTAATGGTGGCCACAACTCTTCCCATGTTCCCATTAGAACATGTACTGCAGAAAATGTGGGAACCTACTTCCCAAAAGGACACATCCAAACCATGTGCCTCACTCAACATCATGTATCCCATCAAGATAAAAGTAGTATTAGAAATTGAGAACATGACTATCATCATCATGAAGGAAATATTGAAGGTTCATTGTGATGCAAGAGAGTAACAACAGTTTCCCAAATCTTCACAGCGCAGTTTTACATACTGCTGCTTTAGAAAAATACATGGAAAATTGTTTCTTATTACATGGTTAATCATATAAATCAAATGAACGTACATGTAAGAAAAACATATTTTCCCAAGGCCACATAAGAGATGGTTGTCTCCATCATATAATTTGGCTCAATGTAGACCATGGAGCTCAATGAATAGCTTTCCCTCTTATGGAGCAATGCACTACCAAAAGATGGTAAGAGGATGCAAGCAAAAGCTCTCACCATATGTTGGAAGCAAGAAAATACATGGATCCATGAATGAATCCTCAATAATAGTTTGGTGCACTTCCATGAAGGGGAATGAACCAAGGGCTGCATGAAAGTCCTTCTCCTCCTGCTTGAAAACCCAAGTCAAGAAAAGCACACCAGAGTAATAGATGTCTCCATCTACCACTTCATCTCCTTCACCTCCTCTTTTCTCACTAAGTGCATCAAATGAGAAGTGATCCTGGTAATACTCCATTAATAAATCCTAGCTCCAAAGTGACAACGCTTTTGGCCTATGCAAATAGGCTCCCATCAACACATAGCTCCAATCTTTGACATGCAAAATGTCAAAGGCATCTCCCATAATGCTGCTACATATGAGAAGTCCTTCTCATGAATAAATTCCTTCTTGAACATCTAAGGTCAAGGAGTAACCCCTTTGCACTATGATAGTGCCATCTTCTACTCCTGCAACATCATGAAAACTAGGAGAGAAAATCTGCCCTTGCTCTCTCAAGAACATCCCAAGAAAAAAAATCTTTTGCTACCTCTCTATACTCCCATCATCACGATCATGTAGTGAAAACAGGGTGATTGACATGAATAATATTATGTCAACACAATGTATCCATACTCCTTGCTGCTCCATGATGCAAGTATCCTGCCACATACCCTTAGAAAGAGAGTGATGACAAAACTCTTTCAAGAGCAACCAGCGTAGCCAAGACTCCTGCTGCCTGGTGTCATAGATCTGCAAGTAGCTCTCCAACTTCTTGCTCTCCATCCACGTCCACTAAACCAATTGTGCATGTCTCCTTCAATCATTCATCTTGGTACTCCTCCCATGAGGGCTACCATCATCCCAAACCAGATTTCTGCATTTCATGGGATTTTGAAATGCAATCTTCCCAAGGATCAATTTGACCCTATGAGGATCCAAATAGGTGGTAGGATAAAACCTCCCATCATGATGTTCATGTCTCAAGAAATTTTCAACACATTCATGAGAGATTTTATCCATCCGAAGATCTCCCCCATCTACTATCTTCTCCTGTGAGAAGGGAAGATCCTCCTCAATCTGTTGAAGAACTTTGCACTCCATGATGTGTTGAAGTGCACCTCCGATGAATTCTTCCCATGAGTTCTTCTCCTCATGCATGGCCTCCCAAAACCAAAGGGGCCTTGGATTTGCTGCAAGTGGAAGTTTCTCTTTGAGTAGGGGTGTTCTTATTGAGAAAGGGTCATCTGGAAGGGAGAAAGGGTTTCTCACTTCAAGATGTCTACCATCCATCATTCCACCCTTTATTGCTTCATGAATGAAGCTTCCATGTGAATGCTCCAATGAGGAATGGTTCCTCTCTTCTTCCTCACTACCTTTGCACAATGCAGTGCAACTCTGTTGCTCTAAATTAGCATCATGCAAAGATGTAAATCTCTTCATACAATGTGTTGAAATGACAATAGATGAATTTTTAATCATACCTCGGTGAGATGTAGAAGCAAGAGCTTCTTCTAAAACTATTTAGTCTTCCTTCATTACTGAACATGAAGGCTGATCTTCCAAGGTTGTGCTAGTTTTGGTACAATTCTCCACCCTCTCAATCTCCTTGAAATATTCTTCAATACCCTTCAGGGTCTGGAAAAGGAGCAGGGAGATCTCCTATTCTGTCATTATTCCAAGTGGTGGAGCCATGCTCTTTTTTCTTCTGTACAATTAATCTTCTTTGTGAGGGTAGGAAGTGCATGGGCCTTCCTCTCCTTCTTGAAACCTTCTGTAGGTCTCACTGTACCTTTCTTCTCCTTGAAACCCTCTAGGAGTTTCATTTTCTTCTTCTTCCTCTTTTGTTTGTCTACCCTCTTTGAAGAGGATCTTCATGGATATGGAATATGATGAGGTGAAACTCATATTCTTCATAATTTTGACCTTTCTCCTTTTTGTACATAACTTTGGCTTGAAACCACAGGCTGAGCCAAAGATCTTGCTTTGATACCACCGTAATATCCCTTTTTCAGGAACAACTACAGCTTGGGAATAACCTGAGGTATTACCACTATGGAGATACATCCATATACATCATACAGATGTAAAATCACTAAATATTCAATAAAATATGCAGCAGCAACCTTATACAACGTTTTATAGACCAAAAGGCGGGGAAAAGTGATGATTTTGGACCTAAAATGAGTATATACAGAAATATGCATAAAATTAAGGGAAATGGTAGGAGGTTATTTTAGATTAGGTCATTAGGGACCTATGCTCCAAATTTTAGCTCAAAAAATTAATTCTATATAGGTTAAACAGTTCCTCCTTCCCAAACTAGGGTTAAAAACCCTGATTTCCCATGGCTTAAATGATGCAGAAAGTGCTGAAGCTTCTAAAACATGATTTTATGAAGGGTTTAACTGAAATAATGATGTAAAATCAGTATTAAAAGTTTAGAATATGATTCAATGGCTTTATATTAGGAAACACAGATTTATACATGAAGAAATGCCTCAAAACCCAGCAAAATGCTACAAGGAAATGCCCAGTAAACCAGACAGCGTAATATTTAGGTAGCTGAAGTAGTGTTTCATTATATTTTATATCTACATCAGATATGAATATAAAATCACATATCAGAATGGGATCCTTACGAAAAAGAGCTTTTTAATACATTCCCCTTAGGGATCTCAGCAGAAGATGAATAACAATGAATAGATCTGAGATCTACACCATAGATCTGCAGTAATCTTTAGAAATTTCTGAAGAATTTGATGCACAGTAGATCAGATCAGAAATAGGACATGTATTGGTTGGCCAATCCACGAATCAACTCAGTGAAGGAAAGGAGCCCTTTCACTGGAGATCTCTCCTCCAAACTGATGCAAAACCCACACTGCAACTCTACCTGTAAAAAGGATGCAGTTTCCTCAAGGGACTGCATTGAAGAAGTGGAGCACACTTTGGCCTGATGCCAAGATAATAATATGAAGCCCCAAAACAGCTATTGCACTCTTTCCAATGATTTAGATGACTTCACCACTAAAAAGATGCAATAGAACTCTTCAGATCTGAATAGATCTGATTCCACTTGCTGCAGCACAAAAGACAACTCAACCCTCAACATGAGTAGCACTGTAATGTAAGGTGAAGCTTTGCCAAAATTCCGGATAGTGGATCAATGCAGCACAATCTCCTCCAAGAGACCCTCAAGGAAGAAGAGGAATTCCTAAACAGGAAATTCCTCTCTCTCTAGCTAAACAACCAAGAAAGTTTGAGTTGCTCAAGCAATCTCAAAATACAAATATCATCAAAAACCTCTCCTTGAGTCTTTCCCTTCCTTATATAAGATTAGGGTTTTCAAAACCCTAAACCAACTTCATCCATTTGCCCCTTTTCACATGGAGGACCTCTTCATAGGATTGTGCTAATCATCTAGGAGGTTGATTGTATCTGGACTGCTTTATGATTTGGTCCTGTTGACCCAGTCAAATAGCTTGAACCTATTTCACATACAAGTGGATTTTATTGAGCAAGCCCTGATTTGAATCTTTTCACATTGGGCATTAATTTATTCTCATGTTTAGGAGTTTTTATTTGTTCTCCTTTACATTTTATTCATAAAACATAAAAATAAAATAACATTGAATATTCCTACTAGCTTAGGATAGTTAGGAATACTATAGCAGTAGTTTGTTTTGTGTAACTCTATTTAAGATTTGAGTTTTATGTAATAAAGGGGAGTGCGGGGATGGTTAGTGGCATGGGGCTGAGTGCCCTGTTGATGATTCTCATGACATTCCCGAACAATGTATTGTCGAACACATAATATATTCTAGTTACACTCTTGAGGATTCACAAAATCATATGGTGTGTGTATTGTTTTCCTTTCTGTTTTTACATACTTTATTTGCCTTTCCAGATTTATCATAAAAGTTCTATCTTATGCTTTTATAAGTCTTGTGATCCTCCAAGACATATGGATCTATTTTTGTAAGTATTGTTTCAAGCTTTCCTGATTCAGTATGAATTTATGTTTGTTCATAAGCATTTCTTGAGGTGGAATTAAACCCTGTTTCATGTTTTTATAAGTATTTTGATATAGCATTCATGTTAATCTGTTTCTATCAGTCTTGATTCACCAAGCATTACTGATTCATGAGGTCATTTTAGTCAGAAGTATTCCTTGTAATGGGATTCTTTAAATGTAAAGTGAGACTCTTGTAAGTCTTTTAAAAGCATTCTTTCACTATACATTTTAGATTTGGAATTTGTGTCATTTTTTCCTCCCTGCAGTGGATTTTTGTCCTACGGACCCACTGTATTTATCCTATTCTTCTAATCATTGAACTACAAATTTTGCTACCACATCATATATACGAGTGCCCTCATATGTGTCAGAGCTTTTTTATCTATTCAACGTTTCTTTCAGAGTGCTTGGGATCCAACCACTTTCCAAAAAACCCAATCAAATCATAAGAAATTTCCTTAGAGTAGTCCCAGTGTTGATTCCAATGCTAACACTACCCTCAGTCCAATGGAGAGGTAGAAGCTATCAACAAAGTGCTCAAAAAAATGTTACATCATTTGGTCAACAACCATAAAACAAACTGGCACCATATGGTTTTTTCAGCCCTGTGGGCATATCCAAGGCAGTTAAAACCTCAACAGGGTTCACACCATTCCAACTAGTGTACGAACTAGAACTTGTGATTCCCATTGAATGCAAAATCCCAAATTTATACACAACCATCAAACTCCTCGATGATACCCAAAATTTAGAGCAATGGTTGGTACAATTATAACTCATTGATGAAAATTGACAAGAGTCGCTCCAACATAATTAGGCACATAAAAAATGAGTAAAAGCATCATTCGACCGAAACATCACCCCTCGCTCATTTACAGATGGAGAGTTAGTCCTCCTCTACGATGTTGCAAAAGAGGACTTAGTACTCAAGAAGTTAGAAACATTATGGAAAGGTCCTTACATCATAAAACATTGCCTCCTCAAGGGAGCATACATCTTGTCAGAGCCCAATGGTACATGCCTAGCTAACCCCTTCAGTGGGCTTTACCTCAAAAAATTTCACCCATAAGGCCAAGAAGTCTTAGCCTTAGAGATAAGATGCATGTAGCATAATTTTTAGAGATGATCACAATAATGGATGACTTGTTCTAAAAAATGCTCTAGTGTTGAAGATGGATCTTCCCCCCATCCAATATTTTGGATTCGCTAATGGAGCCTCACGATGGTCGCAAAATCTAGCAGTAGTCGTTTGGGCCATATACTATCCTGACCGGTCACCATTCCTCACCAACAGAGTATGTATCGAATCAACTACCAATAGTCAAGAAGAATATGATTCAGTCATTGGCCTGTTGAGCGATGCCTCCAACCAGGGCATTCGCCATCTTCATGTCTACCTTAATTCCTAACTAGTGGTATCATATTTAAACCAAGATTTTGAAGTACATAATTCACACCCATTTAGGAAGTACTTGCATGCATGACAATTAAGTTTTCATTTTGATCGAATAACATTCACACATGTACCAAGAAGTTAAAAATAGACTAGAATGCATCTTGTATCAATCATCATGCATAAAAAAACAAAACATGAAAGCATAGATATCCATCATAGGTACATAACATCCATCAATAAACACAAACATTATTCATAGACACATCATAAGACCCACAAAAAATACACATCTTGCATATATATACCAAAAATTATATGAGTCGCAATGTACAATTCATGTCCCTGACCATAACGTCAGTGAAGAAATATATCTACATGTGATCAAGGTAGGGAAGCATCCTAATAATGGGTACTTTCCCTAATCATAAAAAAATATCTAGGGCTGAGCCCCACCGGGTGGGTCCTCTGGACCCACGGCTGCATCCGGTGCCAGTACAGGTGCAACAACCAAAACTGCAAGTGCCATACGATGCAAAGTCGAGTGATGCACCATATCTCGAGCCATGTATCATCCAATTCATCAACAAAACCCTAGGTTAGCATACCCTCGGTAAATATCTCTAACTGAATCCATGAGTTGGCTAAAGCTGATGCATGAGCATCTGTAGCCTGGACCTGAGCCTCAGCAGCAGCTAGCTTCTCCTCGACTATCGCCACTCAAGCCTCAGCTACCTTAGCATGGGAAAGAAGGGCAGCATACCCTCCGGCAGCTGCAACACTGCTGCCCTGCCCTGAAGGCCCCCCAACACCTCCTTGCCTCCTAACCTGGACCTAATCAACCCCACCTGGGATCCTCCTTAGTGGTTTATGCCTCACCAAGCAGGAAAGAGGACGCCTCGCCAAACCCACATCTGCAAGAGAAACAAAAAATTGTGTCAGTGTCACCATAAAAGACATATAAATTTACACATAATAAAATCCTAAAAAAAATGCAGAAAAACATCAAAGATTGTACTTGCTGGCTGCCATATGTAACCGGCAGGAAGACCCATATCTAGGTCCCCCCGAAAGTCCATCACCAAGTATGGATAGTCCAGAAACATCTATGGGTTCGCTTGGAACCACGCCTCAATAATCTAAGCATCACTACACTCTCATACATAATATTGCATAGGATGCTCGCATAAGTGAAAATCTTAGAAGACCCCCTCTGGGCCTTCCCCAGTTGTGCCACCATGCCATCAGAAACATGGCGATCCCAATCATAGAAGTGACCGGCCTGTTGGGTGTGGAGCCTAATTAGCTTGTTTATTTTGTATCACAGCGTTGGACCCCTGTATCTTAATGGGGCAGCAAAGCCGCTTGTAATTAAATGCTGTTTGGGGGGTCCAGTGGGGGGAAGCTGTGACTTTATGGAGCCCCCCTCTTGGCGGGGGGTTTCGGGGGTAGTGCCCCCGAAGCTAAAAACAGATGTAAAATTGCCTTGTAAAAGTATAGTAATTTCTAGTCAATCTAGGCCGTTCATTAGGTAAATGATTGAACGATAGAAGTTATGTTTAGTTTAGGGTTTTTTTCCCTAGAAGGCAACCCCTCGATTTGTATGAGGGTATTTTATTGCAGTTGTGTATTGTATGTGTATTATCAGAGTGAGAAATAGATAGGGAGATTGTGAGAGAGAACAAAGGATATTACAGCGGATCTGCTGTAGGTTATGTCTCTTCATTTTGCTGGATAATAGAAAGGAAGGACTGGTTGTTCGGGGTGGACGTAGCCCAAACTGGGTGAACCACGTATATCTGTGTCTCTCTAGTTTTATGTGTTTTGTGTGCTTGTGTTTTCCGCATGTTTTATGTGTTTCATTTATCTATAATATATAATTTTCTAACAACTGGTATCAGAGCCAGGTTTATTTGGCTGATAAACTCACAGGAAGAAGGGTTCCTGGTTAGAGTGGGAGCTACGGCGGAAGATAGTAAGTTTAGGGTCGAGAAATTTAACGGCCAAAACTTCCCACTGTGGAAGATCCAGATGGAAGATTATATGTATCAGAAAGATCTGTACCTACCATTGAGTGAAAAAACAAAGAAGCGAACGGATATGACAAACGCAGAATGGGAGATTCTTGATAGAAAGGCACTCAGAACAGTACAGTTGTGCCTCGCGGCATCGGTAGTCTTCAACATTTCAAAGGAAACAACAATAGAGAGTTTGATTAAGGCGTTGGCGAAACTATATGAAAAACCCTCGGCCTCAAACAAGGTATTTCTTATGAAACGTTTATTTAATATGAAGATGTCAGAAGGTGGATCTGTTGCAAACCATTTAAATGATTTTAATATAGTTACCAGTCAGTTAAGTTCTGTAGGGGTAAATTTTGATGATGAAGTTAGAGCTCTTTTATTTCTGTGCTCATTGCCAGAAATATGGAATGGTTTAGTTATGGCCATTAGTAACTCTGTCTCTAGATCTAGTACCTTAAAGTTTGATGATGTTGTCGGTGCTATCCTTAGCGAGGAAATGCGACGGAAAAGCTCCGGTGAGACATCAGGTAACGCTTTGAGTGCAGAGTCGAGGGGAAGAAGAATGTAAAGAGGAAAGAGCTCAGGATATCGCAGTAAATCAAGGAGAGGAAGATCCAAGTCCATATCGGGGATAGTGTGTTGGAAATGCGGAAATAAAGGACACCTAAAGAAAGACTGTAGATCTCGGAAGGGAAAAGGAGACACACAACAAGAAAACAATCATGAAGAAAATGTGACAAGTGATGTGTTACAAGATGCTTTGATTCTTTCTTTCGAAAATGTTACTGATTCTTGGGTTGTAGATTCAGGGGCTTCATTCCATGCCACACCTGATAAGAAATATTTTCATGACTATGTTCAAGGAGATTTTGGACAAGTTCGTTTGGGTGATGATAAAACCTGTAAAATTGTTGGAATGGGTAAAGTTCTTGTAAAAAAACAGAATGGAAACCAATGGCTACTAAAGGAGGTAAGGCATGTTCCAGATCTAAAGAAAAATCTGATTTCAACAGGGCAGTTAGGCGGTGAAGGTTGTGTGACAACTTTCACAGATAAAGCTTGGAAGGTCACCAAAGGAGCCCTGGTAATAGCAAAAGGAAAAAAGGTTGGTACATTGTATTTATGCAATGGTATTTCTAACTCTGTTAATGCTTTAACTTCCAAAGGAGTAGATGCAGCATTATGGCATCATAGGCTCGGACACATGAATGAGAAGGGGATGAAGATTCTTCACTCAAGAAATTTGTTGCCGGGTTTGAAGAATGTTGATTTGGATTTCTGTGAGAATTGCATTTATGGAAAATAGAAGAGAGTCATATTTCTCAGAGTTGGGAAAGAAAAGAAGAGTGAAAAATTAGAGCTTGTGCATACAGATGTATGGGGACCTACTCAGGTATCATCTCTCGGTGGCTCTCGTTATTATGTTACTTTTATTGATGATGCAACTAGAAAAACATGGATTTATTGTATTCAGAATAAATCTGATGTATTTGATACTTTCAAGAAATGGAAAGATTTGGTTGAGATTGAGACAGGAAAGAAGTTGAAGTGTCTCAGATCGGACAATGGAGGTGAATATTGCAGCAAAGAGTTTGATAGGTACTGTTCAGAGCATGGAATTCGTAGAGAGAAGACAGTTCCAAGAACACCACAAGAAAATGGTGTGTCAGAAAGGATGAACAGAACAATCATGGAGCGTGCAAGGTGCATGAGATTGCATGCAGGATTTCCTTTACAATTTTGGGTAGATGCTATAGATACTACTGTTTATCTAATAAACAGAGGGCCTTCAAGTTCCTTGGATGGTGGTATTCCAGAGGAAGCATGGACAGGTAAAAAGGTAAACTACTCTTTTTTAAAGCCTTTTGGCTATGAGGCCTTTGTCCATATTAATAAAGAAAATAGAACAAAGCTTGAGGCAAAATCAAAGAAATGTACCTTTATTGGATATGGTGTTAATGATTTTTGATATCGCTTATATGACTATGAAAATCACAAAATCATTAGAAGCAGAGATGTAATATTCAATGAAAAGGTCTTGTATAAGAATCAGTTGCAGGAAAAGAAACAGGAAAAAGAAAGCAAGGAATACACGGTTCTTGATGAGATAACTGAAAAAGTAAAGGTGCTTGAAAATAATAATAATCAACAACCACAGTAGCAGCAACCACCACAACAGCAACATGCACCTCAAACACCTGAAAGTGGTGTTAGAAGATCTACCAGGATAAGTAGACCCCCTGAACGATACTCTCCTTCATTATATTATTTATTTTTGACTGATTCTGGTGAACCCGAATGTTATGAAGAAGCAATGCAGGTTGAAAGCAGGAAGAAGTGGGAGCTAGCCATGGAATAAGAGATGGAATCCTTAATGCATAACCATACTTGGGACTTAGTCAGGTTGCCTGCAGGTAAAACTACATTGCAGAATAAATGGGTTTACAGGTTGAAGGAAGAAGATGGAGGAAAACAGAGGTACAAAGCTAGACTTGTGGTGAAGGGGTTTGCACAAAATAAATGTATTGATTTTGATGAAATATTTTCTCCTGTTGTTAATATGACTTCAATCAGAACTATTTTAAGTCTTGTAGTAGCAGAAGATGTAGGGTGTAGAGCCTGATTATTTTGTTTATTTTGTAGCATAGCGTTGGACCCCTGTACCTTAATGGGGGCGCAACGCCACCTGTAATTAAATGATGCCTGCGGGGTCCAAGGGGGGCGACTACGACTTTATGGAGCCCCCCCCCCCTGGCGGGGGGTTTCAGGGGCAGCGCCGCCGAAGCTAAAAACGGATGTAAAATTGCATTGTAAAAGTATAGTAATTCTACTCAATCTGGGCCATTCATTAGGCTGATGATCTGACGGTAGAAGTTATGTTTAGTTTAGGGTTTTTTGCCCTAGAAGGCAACCCCTCACTTTGTATGAGGGTATTGTATTGCAGCTGTGGATGGGATGTATTCTCAGAGAGAGAAATAGAGAGAGAGACTGTGAGAGAGAAAAGAGGATATTACAGCAGATCTACTGTAGGTTGTGTCTCTTCATTTTGCTGGATAATAGAAAGGAAGGACTGACTATTTGGGGTGGACGTAGCCCAAACTGGGTGAACCATGTATATCTGTGTCTCTCTGGTTTTATGTGTTTTGTGTGCTTGTGTTTTCTGCATATTTTATGTGTTGCATTGCTCTATAATATATAATTTTCTAATAACTTGTATCATAGCCGAAGTTCTATTTGGTTGATAAAATCACAAGAAAGAAGGGTTTCTAGTTCGAGTGGGAGTAATGGTCGAAGATGGTAAGTTTAGGGTCGATAAGTTTAATGGCCAAAACTTCCCACTGTGGAAGATGCAGATGGAAGACTATCTGTATCAGAAAGATCTATACCTACCATTGAGCAGAAAAACAAAGAAATTGATGGCTATGATAGATGCAGAATGGGAGATTCTTGATAGAAAGGCACTCAGAATAGTACGGTTGTGCCTCGTGACGTTGGTAAACTTCAATATTTCAAAGGAAACAACAATAGAGGGTTTGATTAAGGTGTTGGCTAAATTATATGAAAAACCCCCGGCCTCAAACAAGGTATTTCTTATGAAACATTTATTTACTATGAAGATGTCGGAAGGTGGATCTGTTGCAAACCATTTAAATGATTTTAATACAGTTACCATTCAGTTAAGTTCTATAGGGGTAAACTTTGATGATGAAGTTAGGGCTCTTTTATTTCTGTGCTCATTTCCAGAATGTTGGAATGGTTTGGTTATGGCCATTAGTAACTCTGTCTCTGGATCTAGTACTTTAAAGTTTCATGATGTTGTCGGTGCTATCCTTAGCAGGGAAATGCGACGGAAAAGCTCCGGTGAGACATCGGGTAATGCTTTGAGTGCAGAGTCTAGGGGAAGAAAAATGGATAGAGGAAAGAGCTTAGGATATCGCAGTAAATCAAGGAAAGGTAGATCTAAGTACAGATCAAGGATAGTGTGCTGAAAATGCAGAAAGAAAGGACACCTGAAGAAAGACTGTAGATCTCGGAAGCAAAAAGAAGGAGACGCACAACAAGAAAAAAATCATGAAGCAAATGTGACAGGTGATGTGCTACAAGATGCCTTGATTCTTTCTTTCAAAAATGTTACTGATTCCTAGGTAGTAGATTCAGGGGCTTCATTCCATGCCACACGTGATAAGAAATATTTTCATGCCTATGTTCAAGGAGATTTTGGACAAGTCTATTTGGGTGATGATAAACCATGTAAAATTGTTGAAATAGGTAAGGTTCTTGTAAAATAGCAGAATGGAAACCAATGGCTATTAAAGGAGGTAAGGCATGTTCCAGATCTGAAGAAAAATCTGATTTCAACAAGGAAATTAGGTGGTGAAGGTTGTGTGAAAATTTTCACAGATAAAACCTGGAAGGTCACCAAAGGAGCCCTGGTAATAGCAAAAGGCGAAAAGGTTGGTACATTGTATTTATGCAATGGCATTTCTAACTCTGTTAATGCTTTAACTTCCAAAGGAGAAGATGCAGCATTATGGCATCATAGGCTCGTACACATGAGTGAGAAGGGGATGAAAATTATTCACTCAAAAAAAAAATTTCCGGGTTTGAAGAATGTTGATTTGGATTTATGTGAGAATTGCATTTATGGAAAACAAAAGAGAGTCAGATTTCTCAGAGTTGGGAAGAAAAGAAGAGCGAAAAAATAGAGTTTGTGCATACAGATGTATGGGGACCTGCTCAGGTATCATCTCTCGATGGCTCTCGTTATTATGTTACTTTTATTGATGATGCAACTATAAAAACTTGGATTTATTGTATTCAGAATAAATCTGATGTATGTGATACCTTCAAGAAATGGAAAGCTTTGGTTGAGATTAAGACAGGAAAGAAGTTGAAGTGTCTCAGATCAGACAATGGAGGTGAATATTACAGCAAAGATTTTGATAGGTACTATTCAGAGCATGGAATTTGCAGAGAGAAGACAGTTCCAAGAACACCACAAGAAATAGTGTGTCAGAAAGGATGAACATAACAATCATGGAGCGTGCAAGGTGCATGAGATTGCATGCAGGATTGCCTTTATAATTTTGGGCAGATGCTGTAGATATTTTTGTTTATCTAATAAACAGAGGACCTTCAAGTTCCTTAGATGGTGGTATTCCAGAGGAAGCATGGACAGGTAAAAAGGTAAACTACTCTTTTTTAAAGCCTTTTGGCTATGAGGCCTTTGTCCATATTAATAAAGAAAATAGAACAAAGCTTAAGGCAAAATCAAAGAAATGTACCTTCATTGGATATGGTGTTGATAATTTTGGTTATCGCTTATATGATTATGAAAATCACAAAATCATTAGGAGGAGAGATGTAATATTCAATGAAAAGGTATTGTATAAGAATAAGTTGCAGGAAAAGAAACAGGAAAAAGAAAACAAAGAATACACAGTTCTTGATGAGATCACAGAAAAAGTAAAGGTGCCTAAAAATAATAATAATCAACAGCCACAACAACAAAAACCACCACAACAACAATAGGCACCTCAAACACCTGAAAGCGGTATCAGAAGATCTACCAGGATAAGTAGACCGCTTGAACGATACTCTCCATTATATTATTTATTGTTGACTGATTCTGGTGAACCTGAACGTTATGAAGAAGCAATGCAGGTTGAAAGTAGGAAGAAGTGGGAGCTAGCCATGGAAGAATATATGGACTTCTTAATGCATAACCGAACTTGGGACTTAGTCAGGTTGCCTACAAGTAAAACTACATTATAGAATAAATGGGTTTACAGACTGAAGGAAGAAGATGGAGGAAAACATAGTTACAAAGCTAGACTTGTGGTGAAGCGATTTTCACAAAAGAAAGGTATTTATTTTGATGAAATATTTTATCATGTTGTTAAGATGAATTCAATCAGAACTATTTTAAGTCTTGTAGCAGTAGAAGATTTACATCTTGAACAGTTAGATGTAAGGACAACATTTCTCCATGGAGATTTGGATGAAGAGATCTATATTGAGCAACCAGAAGGATATGAGGTCGAAGGGAAAGAAAAATTAGTGTGCAATTTAAAGAAGAGCTTGTATGGCTTAAAACAGGTTCCAAGGCAGTGGTATCTAAAATTTGACAAGTTTATGTCTGAACAAGGTTATACTAGATGTCACTGTGATCATTGTGTTTACCTGAAAAAACAAAATTATGGAAGCTATATTATATTGTTATTGTATGTAGATGGCATGCTTGTTGCAGGTTCTAACATGCAGGAAATAAATGTTCTCAAAGGAAAATTGGAAAATTCCTTTGCACTGAAGGATTTGGGAGCTGCAAAACAAATCCTTGGTATGAGAATAACTAGAGACAGGAAAAATCGCAAATTAACACTGTCTCAAAATGAGTACATACAAAAGGTGTTGAAAAGATTTAATATGCTGAATGAAAAACCAGTTAGTACACCTTTTGCTAGCCATTTTAAACTTAGTAAGGAGATGTGCCCCAGGACCCAAGAAGAAATGGACTACATGTCTAAAGTTCCATATGCATCAACAGTTGGAAGCTTAATGTATGAAATGCTCTACATAAGGCCTAATATTTCACATGCAGTGGGAGTTGTAAGCAGGTACATGAAAAATCCAGGAAAAGAACATTGGATTCTCAGATATTTGAGAGGTACCACAAATCAAGCATTATGCTTTGGTGGTTCAAACATTTATCTACAGTGAAATGTTGATGCAGATATGGCAGGTGACAGAGATAACAGGAGGAGCACTACAGGATATGCATTTACTATAGGTGGAACAACTGTTAGTTGGGTTTCAAAAATCCAAAGTGTTGTTGCACTTTCAATAACAGAAGCAGAATATGTTGCTGCTACAGAGGCTAGTAAGGAAGTGATTTGGTTACAAAGGTTTATGGATGAATTGGGTAAGAGGCATGATACGGGCACGTTATACAATCATAGCCAAAGTTCCAATCATCTTGCAAAGAACTCAACATTTCATTCCAGGACTAAACACATACAGCTCAAGAACCATTTCACACAGTCAGTATTGGAAGATGGATAGTTGAAGCTAGAAAAGATACACACTAGCCAGAATCTTGTAGATATGCTAACAAAAGTTGTAACCAGGGAGAAACTGAGAATATTCTCAGTTTCAATTGGTCTTCAAGGATGATGATGAAGATGAGAAACAACCAGGTCCAAAGAGGAGTCATTGTCCAGTAAATGAAGCAGTGGTGGAGTTGCTACAATCAGTCTCCAAGTGGGATATTGTTGGGTGTGGAGCCTGATTATCTTGTTTATTTTGTATCATAGCATTGGACCCCTGTACCTTAATGGGGGCAGCAATGCTACCCATAATTAAACGCTGCCTGGGGGGTCCAGGGGGATGTGGCCATGACTTTATGGAGCCCCCCCTGGCGGGGGGTTTCGGGGGCAGCGTCCCCGAAGCTAAAAATAGATGTAAGATTTCCTTGTAAAAGTATAGTAATTTCTAGTCAATCTGGGCCATTCATTAGACAGATGATCTGATGGTAGAAGTTATGTTTAGTTAGGGTTTTTTTCCCTAGAAGCCAACCCCTCGATTTTTATGAGGGTATTGTATTGCGACTGTGGATGGGATGTATTCTCAGAGCGAGAAACATAGAAAGAGACTGTGAGAGAGAACAGAGGATATTACAACGGATTTATTGTAGGTTGTGTCTCTTCATTTTGCTGATTAATAAAAAGGAAGGACTGGCTATTCGGTGTGGATGTAGACCAAACTGGGTGAACCACATATATCTATGTCTCTCTGGTTTTATGTGTTTGGTGTGGTTGTGTTTTCTGCATATTTTATGTGTTGCATTTCTCTGTAATATATAAATTTCTAATAGAAGATTTACATCTTGAAAAGTTAGATGTAAAGACAACATTTCTCCCTGGAGATTTGGAGGAAGAGATCTATATGCAGCAACTAGAAGGATATGAGGTCAAAGGGAGGGAAAAATTAGTGTGCAAGCTAAAGAAGAGCTTGTATGGCTTAAAACAGGCTCCAAGGAAGTGGTATCTAAAATTTGACAGGTTTATGTCTGAACAAGGTTATACTAGATGTCACTCTGATCATTGTGTTTATCTGAAAAAGAAAAATGATGGCAGCTATATTACATTGTTATTTTATGCAGATGACATGCTTATTGCAGGGTCTAACATGTAGGAAATAAATGTTCTCAAATGAAAATTGGAAAATTCATTTGTAATGAAGGATTTGGGAGCTGCAAAACAAATCCTTGGTATGAGAATAACTAGAGACTGGAAAAATCACAAATTAACATTGTCTCAGAATGAGTACATACAAAAGGTGTTGAAAAGATTTAATATGAAGAATGCAAAATCACTTAGTACACCTTTTGCTAGCCATTTCAAACTCAATAAGGAGATGTGCCCCATGACCCAAGAATAAATGGATTATATGTCTAAAGTTCCATATGCATTAGTAGTTGGAAGCTTAATGTATCAATGGTTTGCACAAGGCCTGATATTGCAAATGCAGTGGGAGTTGTAAGCATGTACATGAACAATCTAGGAAAAGAACATTGGATGGCAGTGAAATGGATTCTCAGATATTTGAGAGGTACCAAAAATCAAGCATTATGCTTTGGTGGTTCAAACATTTCTCTAAAGGGATATGTTGATGCAGATATGGCAGGTGACAAAGAAAATAGGAGGAGCACTACTGGATATGTATTTACTGTAGGTGGAACAGTTGTCAGTTGGGTTTCAAAAATCCAAAGTGTTGTTGCACTTTCAACAACAGAAGCAGAGTATGTTGCTGCTACAGAGGCTAGTAAAAACATGATTTGGTTACAAAGGTTTATGGATGAATTGGTTAATAAGCATGATATGGGCATGTTATACAGTGATAGCCAAAGTGCCATTCATCTTGCAAAGAACTCAGCATTTCATTCTAGAACTAAAAAAATATAGCTCAAGTACCATTTCATACGGTCAGTATTGGAAGATGGACAGTTGAAGCTGGAAAAGATACACACTAGACAGAATCCTGCAGATATGCTAATAAAAGTTGTAACCAGGGAGAAAATGAGATTATGCTCAGTTTCAATTGGTCTTCAAGGATGACGATGAAGATGAGAAACAACCAGGTCCAAAGAGGAGTCATTTCCCAACAAATGAATTTGCGGTGGAGTTTCTACAATCAGTCTCCAAGTGGGAGATTGTTGGGTGTGGAGCATGATTATCTTGTTTATTTTGTATCACAGCGTTGGACCCCTATACCTTAATGGGGCAGCAACGACGCCTGTAATTAAACGTTTCCTTGGGGGTCCAGGGGGGCGGCTGCAACTTTATGGAGCCCCCCCTTGGCGGGGGGTTTTGGGGTCAGTGCCCCCGAAGCTAAAAAAATATGTAAAATTGCTCATGTATAGTAATTTCTAGTCAATCTAGGCCGTTCATTAGGCAGATGATCTGATGGTAGAAGTTATGTTTAGTTTAGGGTTTTTTTCCCTCGAAGGCAACCCCTCACTTTGTATGAGGGTATTGTATTGCGGCTATGTATTGTATGTGTATTCTCAGAGTGAGAAATAGATAGGGAGACTGTGAGAGAGAACAGAGGATATTACAACAGATCTGCTGTAGGTTGTGTCTCTTCATTTTGCTAGATAATAGAAAGGAGGGACTGGCTGTTCGGGGTGGACGTAGCCCAAACTGGGTGAACCACATATATCTGTGTCTCTCTAGTTTTATGTGTTTTGTGTGCTTATGTTTTCTGCATATTTTATGCGTTGCATTGCTCTATAATATATAATTTTCTAACACGACCCATAGCCGATGCAAGAAAGCAATATGAGGACTAGACGCCCTATTGAGCAATGACGACCTTTTTAAGTGAACTATCATCGCCAGGGCGCCCCTATCATCCATATATGTCACAGAGTTGATACGAACACAACCCTGTGTAATCAAATTAGGACCACAATGCTCCTCAGCCCAACACCGAATGCTCACTCTCCCAGGAGGGAGTGGGTGTGAAAGTGCCTCCTCCTGAGGCAGTAAACCAGTCACAAATTGAAATATCCATCTCCGAATGGATAACGATGTCTCTATGCCACAACACCATCACTCGGTGTCTCCTGTTCCAACAGTGGATTAGGAAACAAAGAAGACTATCCTGTGATATCAATATATTTCTCTCTAGAAATTTGAGCAACCCCCATTGTTCCAAAAGCCCCCGAGCATTAGGGTCTTGCACTACAGCTGTGCGAAGATCAGGCCAATATCGCTCATGCCACAACATCCTTTTACCAGAGACAAACCAAAAAATCAAAGGCTAAAATCAATAAACCAAAATATGTAAAAGTTTTTACCATCATCGTGCCTGTGTAGAGAACAAGCACAATGACCACACATCTGTATTAGATACACGCACACGCATCATCCTGTAAAAGCTTCAATGAGCATGATGAACCTGTGAGAATAATTTCTTCTCTACACAGGTCAACCTCGATTGCCCACGTGGTTAAGGAAAAAAATAGACGGTAAATCCGTACAAATCACATTTGTATGGACCCCCCTAGGCAAAAAATGAAAAAATTCAAAAGCAAGAAATTCAAGGCCCTACCTAACACTAACGATGCGAATCTTGGGTACTTAGGTTGACCGCAACAACAATAAAGGCTCAGGATCAAGGGCTCAACTCTGACCTCAGACTCTCAAACTACACAAATTGATTAGAATGAGCCATCACTGGAGCTCAAAACCCCCAATTGCAAAATCGCAAGAAACATAGTGATCATCACTTCATCACATTCAAGATAGGCTCCATACATCCATGCCTCAACAAAAATCAAATTTCAATCACAGTAGGTATGCCCTCTCTTATCTCTTTCCATTCAACGTTATTTTCAATATGTTTGAATACAAAATATGCTTTTACTTGGGGTATTGGTTGCAGGTATTACAAAAATTCTGAATCACCCGTCGCCCCAGCCACTCAAGATACAGGAGAAGGTATCATTCTATCCCTAGCATGATAGGCTCCCCACAGAAGCATTGCATATCCTGACATCATTTCTCCATGGAGATCAACAATATGCTCCAATCACCCAACCATGTTTATCATCACCTCACCTTGCACATGATAAACATTCTCGTAGGTCGGTATAGCCTCACCATCCATGGCATCCATCACTCATGTAGACCATACACCAAAGGTCTGGAGCCATGGCCACAAAGTCCAACTCTGGGAGGTACTTCATGTTCACTCATCCGTCATACATCAATTCAAGCTTCACCCATGTCATGTTAAAGCCCATTTCTTGGACTATTATTCTCATAAGCAGATTGAATACGCACCACCGCATCTCGCACTTGGCCTATCACACCCCCACTAAAATAGCCAATTTGCAACACTGTTCATTTGCTTCATCACCCCCACACCGAAACCAACCAATGGGCCCCTCACCCTTAGAAAAACACCTTCCTCACACCATAGTGAAGGATTATTTTCATGTTTATTGGGGCACCTGTCTCTGTACTTGTACATCTAAATGCATTCTATATTATTTTGGAAAGTGTACAAAGATTTTTTTAGGAGAGAAATCTCACCCAACCATTCACATCTCTCACCTGACAGTAGTCCCTAATTACCCTTGGTCAAAGCTATGCATTCTTTACCACACCCTACCATGACACTCATAACAACCATACACCAACCCTGGATGTCCTACCTACTCCAAGGATTTCCTCACTAGAAATTGTTATGACTGCCGCCACTCGCTTATAGCTCCGACCTCTGGCCACTTAACTACCATCATCAGTTATAGCCATTTCTAGTCATCATGCCTAATTTAACCTATCACACCATGCCCATCTACATTTGAAACCATGATCCCTTGCATCAATACACATCTCGATCGGTTCGTGCTTCCTTCTTGTTGACCACAATAAACATTTTCCAAGAATGAAGTAATACCTTGGATGACTCCCCACCTCAATAGGGGCAACCTCAGATGGAACTATGGGAATCATCATTTCCTATCGATGTCATCGATCCTCTTGACATTTGACTTCAAGATAAACTTTCATGCCAAGATGGTATCGTACTTTTTAATTGTTGCACTTTGTCAGAATTTGTTGAAGACTCGTGACATGATAAACATCTCTTTCAACAATGCTTACATAGGAAGGTCCCCAATAGTCAAAGACCCATGCATAAAATGAGTGCTTGCTCTAAAAAAAAATTCGATACTAAGATTATGCATGTGGGCACCACATTCAACCTTATTTGAAATAAAAAACGTCCCTAAGGGCATCAACAACCATCGTCATCAACTAGTAGTACGTAACTACCACAAAAGTGACAAAAACAAAACCATTATCTATCAGATAAGCTTAACCAGTCAAAACATCACGAGCATGGGACATGCATGCCTCGTAGAAATATTTTATTCATTCTATCTCTTGCAGGGTTCCAACAGAGCAAGATGTCTCTTTTACTCATGGCAAGGGGTCTCCAAACTCAATTTTCATGCAAGTTACTCCCTCTCTCTCTCTCTCAAAAGGACTACATAGCAAAATAAACTATAATGTATTTCGAATATATAGTTATTCCTATACCTCATACATCAGGGCGAAACTGTTAACACTGGAAAATCGTATAGGAAAAAGACATTAGAAAATGTCAAGAATAAGGTACAAATAAATATTTACAGGGAATAAATACATTATTGAATTGAAAAATTTAAATTTTCCTAAGGCCAGCAGGATTTTTTTTGGACCACGCACAGAAAGCACTGGCCATGGGTGTGCATTGTGCCTTTTTGTTCGATAGTTGCGAAGAGAGTGGCTATCCCTCCAATAGCTGCACGGTCCTGGAGAATGCGGAATGCCACTATCCAAGACCACTTGGAAAACTTGGAGAAAACTATTCTCACTCAAGCTAACCAAGTATAGTTGCCTTTGAGCCACCTTGAGGATTTAGTGCAATGCACAAAGGAATCATACCCCCACTTTTGTGTCAGCATCCATCTTGTACCAAGAGAAGGAGGGGAAATTTGAAATTTGTCTATAAAATCCAGCCATGGGAAGAGAAATGGGAGACACATTGTTATGTTGGCCAAATTTCTCAACAGAAAACCAGCTTTTGTTGTCCAACAACAAGAGGATTGGAAGGATACAGTTGTTGGCCATCCAAAGAAATCACCATGTGTCTGTTGATCTACCATCCTTTGGGAGGGAAGAGAGGCTTGATGAAACTTGAGGGGAAGATACCCCCTTGTATTGGATATTGGAGCTCCATAGCTAGAAGGATCCACTACAGGAGATTTAGCATTCTATCTTCTACTACCACCAACAACTAATAAAGGGAGATATCTCTCCATTGTTGATTTATTAGTGTGTTTTCTCTATTGAGCGTGTTTCTTGTGCATGTTGTTTTATTTTTTTTTCATTGTTTATGTATCATGCTATGTTTCCATTTAACTTAGCTTATTACATGTTGAACTTGTTCTAGTAACATTTGAAAAACCACTTTGACCTATGATTTTCTTGTAGGAAAGAAGCCTCCCTACTAAGCATATTGTATTTCATTTTCCCATGCGTCGAATGCACTACCACAATGGTTATGAAGAGAATACCAAACAAAATTTTTGTTGACAAGACCTTTTTTCCTTCCGATTTTGTAATAGTAATATCTTCATTGTTTTTAATGACCAGCCATAGGAAAATATTGTGAAGAGAAACCCACATTTTGTAAGGATGACGAAGATTACCAATACCATATCTATGAAGACAAAAATGAGGATAGTGCAGAGTGTGAGTGTGAGACTATATCAAAGGAAGAGTCGAGGAAACCTAAAGATAAGGTAACATGTGAAATGCCTTTGAACATTGTGATATCCATTATAGAGTGTCTCCTTTATAATGGGAAGATTTTTGTACAACAATGATCCAAAATTAAAGTGCCATATTTTGGCATTTATAGGATTATGCCCACTAAAGAAATTATGAAGCCCTTTCCTGAGTATGGTGGTAATATTTCAAGACCACATTTTGTGATTCCATTAGGCTCCACACGAAATGGTGAATTTTCTTCTTGGCCCCCTTTAGTTGTGTCAAATTCTTTATGAGCTATTTGTCAATTGTAGCATGTGTCATTTGTTCTTATGTGCAGGTGTAGTTATTAGCAAGAAATGAATTCACACATAATGCTGAGAGTTGATGACAATAACTAGGCATTAAGAATTTTTGAAAACAAGGGGCATGCTATCATTATCCAATCATTTAGACTATACCAGGTGTCAATATTCAAATGTATGTGTGAGATCAACGGTTGAAGTTTGAAAGCAGACCCCCACATATTTGGTGTTTAACAAATGGGGGGGGGGGGAGGGGGGGTCCGCGATTCACTTTTCTCTCCAAAACAAAATGGGTTACATGGTGCATTTTGGTGAATACCGTACTCCCTTGCATTAGAGCAGATACAACTAATAGAACTCCTGCTATTCCACTTTTGGTTTTCTTCATACCATAATTTGAATGCAAACAAGAAGGTTCATTGGATATGTTCACTTCACACGGCCACCAATTTTACAAAGTAAAGAGCTAAGTCATAGAGGAAACACGCACACACCTAGATATTACCAATGTGTTGAAATGCTTATAGGGTCCAAATTTTTCTTTGTAAAATCCATTTATGTACAACAACACCATCCATGTACTATGTGATGCAAAAAATTCAAAAGGATATAATCTTGTTAGAGGCACATAAGAAATTTGGCAATGATTGGATAGAGATTTCAAAGGAATGGTCATAGTTGAGGCCTAAGGGAATGGAGGTTATTGTGTTTTTATTGATATAGAACATGCCCTAGATCCATCATTTGTAAAAAATATAAACAAAAAGATGAATAATTGATTACTTACACGACTAAACTATGGTGAATATGTAGAAAATTGACAAGTATGTAAACAATGTAATTGTGGGTAAATTTAGTTTTTAATGTTCGATAATTTTTATAACGAGAAGATGTTATGTAAAGAAGTAGCCCATATTAATTGGGAGTTCCCAAGAGGCTTGTAATGGTGGAGAATCATATTTTGAGAAATAAATTTCCAGTCCCTTGCCCCGTGGAGGTTTCCTTGACACAATGTCAAGGTTTTACCAAATAAATTTTATGTTCTTATATTTTATTCAGTTTATTCCTTTTATGCATTTTATTGCTAGATTTAATGGTTAATACCTCTAAAAACCAACAAGCGGTATCAGAACTGAGGACAAGTCGATATTGGTTAAGAACAGAGTTGGATTATGTTGAGAAAAGCACATGTAGTCTCATTGAAGTGGGAATAATGTGTGTTAAAGAGTGAAGAGGCCGCATGTCTACATCGTGGTCTTTGAAGTAAACTTAAGTGGAAAGAGTGTTGACCAAAGATGCAGTCCTCCTATAAAGGAAGAGCCTCTAGTAAAGGGAGGCTGTGGAAGAAAACCATCACTCACAGCCGAGAGAACTTGCCTTGCCGTCATGAAGCCATTGAGAAAGGTAAAACATTACAAGTCCGCTGAGAGAATAAATTTCAAAGAATAACTAGTAGCCGTTGTCTATGATAGAAGAACTGTAAGAGTAGAATCCATTGTTGGAGCGGTCAAATTTTTTTTTGAAGACCTCTCAGAAGATCTGGACGAAAGTTGTTTTCTTGGCCACTTGAGAGAATCAAAGTCGAATAGAGCCATAAATTTTGCAGAGGTTTCAAAGCGAGCAGGTTCTGGTGTGACTTGCCAAGAAATATTTTCTTGAATGAAGGAGGTAGAGGCATCATCAGTCAAGTAGAAAATTTATTGGCAAGAAATACAAATAGAAGAGAAGACTGCGAAACAACCCTGCAGAAGTTCGGGTATTTTTTTTTCCTTTAACAAAAGAAACAACGATATATATATATTTTAATTGGAGTAGGGAAAGTTTGAACCAAGGATGAGTAGGGTTTATTAAAGAAAAATTGGAATTTTTTTCTTCTTCTGAAATTCTGAACTGAAAGGGATACAAAAAAATTGGAATAGGGTTTCAATTTTTGTGGAAATTCTGGAAATTTATTAAAAAAAGAAGAGGGGGAACAAAATCAGAATTTTGTTTTTGTAATAAATCAAAGTAAATAAATTCATAGAAACCCAAATTCAGAGAAACCCTAGTTCAAAGTAGAAATTGCATAGATAAACTGTAGAAGGAAAATCTAGAAGTGAAATTTTATTAACCCTATAGGAAGAAAATGGAAAAAAAATGACAAATGCTAAGTTTGAGGTGGAGAAATTCACTGACAAGAAATTTTTTTCTTAGTGGAAACTGAAAGTAACGTATTTTCTGGTGCAACAACGGTTGCACAAAGCTTTAGATGGGGTGAATAAGAGACCTATGGGCATGACATATTTGTATTGCGAGGAATTGGATTCCCGAGCTCTCAGTACCATCAGACTGTGCTTGGCAGATGAAGTTCTCTTCAATATTGTTGAAAGGAACTTCATCCGCTAGGCACAACCTGATGGTTTTGAGAGATCGGGCATCCAAGTACTCCCAATCCAATTTTTTCATGCCAATAGGTCTCTTATTCACCACATCTAAATCTTTTTTCAACCCTTGTTGCACGAGTAAATCCATTGCTTTCATTTTTCACAAAGAAAATTTGTTCTTACCGGTGAATTTCTCCACCTCAAACTTAACATTCATCATTTTTTCCATTTTCTTCCCATAGAGTTAATAAAATTATTCTTCTAGATTTTATTAACCCTATAGGAAAAATGGAAAAAATGACGAATGCTAAGTTTGAGGTGGAGAAATTCACGGACAAGAACAAATTTTCTTGGTGGAAACTTAAAGTAAGGGATTTGTTGGTGCAACAAGGGTTTCAAAAAACTTTAGATGGGGTGAAGAAGAGACCCATTGGCATGACAGATTTGGATTTGGAGAACTTGGATTCCTAAGCTCTTAGTACCATCAGGTTGTTCTTGGTGAATGAAGTTCTCTTCAATATTGTTGAAGAAACTATAGTTTCAGGTTTGTGGGGGAAAATCGAAACACTGTACATGACCAAATAACTAACCAACAAAATTTATTTAAAGAGGAAAATATATAGCCTTCGGATGAAGGAGGGTAGTAAAATTGCAGAACATTTAAATATTTTTAATACACTTATTTGCCAATTGACAGATATGGAAGTTAAATTTCAGTAAGTATACAAAGCTATCACCTTGTTGTGTTCTCTTTTCAAGTCATGGGACCACTTCATAACTTCTATTAGTTTGAGAAAAACTGAATCTTTGGATTTTGATTCAGTTGTGGGAGCTTTGTTATCTGAATAAGTATGGAGGAAATCCATCATTTAAACATCCACATCAGAAGCCATGGTAGCCAATGGTCAGTCCAAGGAAAGAGGGGAGAAAGCAAGGAGTTATTCCATATCAAAATCAAAAGGAAATAAGTGTAAATCCAAATGCTGGTATTGCAAAAAAATTGGAGACCTTAAGAAATACTGTTGGAAAAGAAAGGAGTCCACTAAAAACCAAAAGAAGGAAATAAATCAAGTTGATTCAGGTATGATTAATGAAGTTTTATTTGTTGAATTAGGTATGGTAGATGAAACTTTACCTGTGTGCAATGTTTCTAGGAATTATTAAAATTGGTTGATAGACTCTGGTGTTTCTCATCACATGAGTCCACACAGAAATTGGTTCACTTCATCTGAAGTTGTGAATGGTAGTTCTATGTTTATGGGTAATAATGTACCTTTACAGATAGTATGGATGGGAAATGTTAAATTTAAATTGTATGATGATGCAGTTAGAACATTAACTGATGTTAGAAATGTACCCGAGTTAAGGAAATATTTGATTTCTTTGGGAGTGTTGGACTTAGAAGGTTACAAGTTCATAGGTTAGAATGGAGTGTTGAAATTTTCAAAAGGCAATCTGGTTGTTATGAAGGTTTTTATGAAGGCAGAAAAGATTGGAAACCTTTGCAGACTCAAAGGAAGTACTCAAGTTAGTGAGGCAATGACAATATATGATAAGGTAGAAGAAGGTACTCACCTATGGCATCATCGATTGGGTCACATGAGCCAGAAGGGTCTTCAGAGACTGATGAATCACAAGTTTCTTCCTGATTTGAAATCCTTGAAGTTGGATTTTTGTAAACATTGTGTATATGGAAAACAATGTAAACATAAATTTAAAACTGGACGTCATAATAGTAGAGAAATTTTGGACTATATTCATTCTGATATATGGGGACCATATCCTATTGTATCTTATGGAGGTGCATTATACTTAAAATTTATTGATGATTTCTCTAAGAAATTTTGGGTCTATATGTTCAAAATAAAATTTTATGTATTTAATGTTTTTAAACAATTTAAAGCTATGGTGGAAAAGAAAATAGGAAAATCAATTAAATGTTTAGGAACTGACAATGGCAGTTAATTTACTTCCTTAGAATTTGAACAATATTGTAAGGATGAAGGGATTGTTAGACATAAAACTACTATTTATACTCCTCAAAAAAATGGTGTTGTCAGAAGCATGATCAACAATGCTAACTTGCAAAAGGAGTTGTGGGCAGAAGCAGTATATACTTCTTGTTATTCAGTAAACTAATCACCTTCAGTTGCCATTAATTATAAAATTCCTGAATAAGTTTGGTCAGGTCAGTCTTGTGATTATTCACATTTAAGAATTTTTGGTTGTGATTCCTATGCACTTATTCCAAATAATCAACATTCAAAGTTAGATCCAAAAGAAAAATGTTATGTCTTTGTTGGCTATGATTATGTAGTGAACATATACAGGTTGTGGGATTCTTCTTCACACAAGATAGTCATTAGTAGAGATATAACATTTGATGCATCTTCTCTTCTAAAATCAAATGTTATTAAAGTTGAACATGAACAGGTATCACCGAATCAACAAATTCAGTTGGAGGTTAAACCTTTTCCAGAAAGTCAAAAGTAAGGAGAGATTTTTGAAGAGAAAGGTGAAAAAGATGCAAAGTAAAATATAGAAGTTCAAGAATTAGTTCAATAACTAGTCACTCTAAGAAGGTCTAAAAGGGAAATAAGAACACCCAAAAGGTATGAATATTTTGCTTCATCTATTGCATTGGTTGCTGAAGATGGGGAACCTTCTTGTTATTAGGAAAAAGTGGATGATGTGGATAGAAAAAAATCGAAAAAGGCTATGGAAGAAGAAATGGATTCCTTATCCAATAACAAAACATGGGATATTGTAGAAATTCTTAAGGGAGAAGTGTTTTTGGATGCAAATGGGTCTTAAAGTTGAAGAAAAATGTTGATGGAAGTATCAAAAGGTATAAGGCGAGGCTGGTTGCAAAAGGGTATTCTAAGGTTGAAGGTATTGATTTTCATGATATTTTTTCTCCAGTCATAAAAAATTGTTTCTATTCGTACTATGTTAGCACTAACTACGTCACTTGACCTTGAGTTAGAACAATTAAATGTTAAAACATATTTTCTTAATGGTGATTTGGATGAAGATATTTATATGGAACAACTGGAAGTTTTTGTACAAGGTCACAATAGGAGATTAGTTTCAAGCTCAAGAAATCATTGTATGGCCTGAGGTAGTCTCCCAGGTAGTGGTACAATAATTTTTACTCCTTCATGGTGAGACATAACTTTACTAGAAGTGATTATGATAATTGTGTATACTTTAAGAGTTTCAATGGAATACTCATTATCTTGGTCTTATATGTTGACGATATGCTAATTGTGAGCAAAAGCATGGAAGAGATCAACATGTTAAAGGCTTAGCTCTCTAGGACATTTTCCATGAAGGATCTTGGAGTGGAAAAACATATATTGAGCATGGAGATACATAGAGACAGAAAAAATGGTAAGCTTTGGTCATCACAACATAAGTATGTGGAGAAAGTACTTGAAAATTTTGGTATGAACAATGTGAAACGTGTTAATGTTCCATTAGATTCCCATTTTAAGATTTCTTCGGGTTTGAGTCCTAGAATTGACTAATAAAAGAAGTACATGTCTCATGTACCATATGTAAATGTGGTAGGAAACTTAATGTATGTGATGGTATCTATAAGACTTGACATTTCACATGCAGTTGAAGTTTTCAGCAGGTTCATGAAAAATCCAAGAGAAGAACACCGGTGAGCAGTGAAATGGGTGCTTTGGTATTTGAGAGGCATAGGTGACCATTGCATCAGATTTAATGGTAGTGAAGGACCAGTCTGTGGATATGTGGATGCTGATTATGCAAGTGATTTGGACAAAAGGAGATCTACTACATGATATGTCTTTACTCTTGCAGGTGGAGAAATTAATTGGATTCCAAAGCTTCAAGAAACAGTTTCTTTGTCCACTACTGAAGCAGAGCATATAGCCGCTTCAAATTCCTGTAAAGATGAAATCTGGTTGAAAGGTCTACTTGATGAGATTGGTAGGATGCAGGAGAAAGTGAATGTGTTCTGTGATAGTCAGAGTGTTATTCATTTGGCTACAAATCCAACATATCACAACAATACTAAGCACATTGATGTGACGTACCATTTTGTGAGACATGTGTTCGATGGCAGAAAAGTAGCTCTCAAGAATTTCCATACATAAGAGAATATTGTAGACATATTCATGAAGACAGTTATAGTAGATAAGCTGCGATGGTGTTTGGATTCTCTTGGCTTGCAGAAGGGATGATGAATGGGCATGGGAAAGGGATTAGGAAAATTGTTTTCAAGGTGGAGATCATAGAAAAATGACAACAATTATGTAAATAATGTAATTGTGGGTAAATTTATTTTTTACCATTCATTCAGTTTTATAACAAAAAGAATTTATGTAACGAAGTAGCCCATATTAATTGGCATTTCCTGAGAGGCGTGTAATGGCGGAGAATCATATTTTTAGCTATAATATTTCCAATCCCTTGCCCCGTGGATGTTTCCATGACACACTCAAGATTTTACCACTTAAATTTTTTTTTCTTATGTTTGATTTAGTTTCTTCCTTTTATGCATTTTCTTTCTAGATTGAATCGTTAATAACTATGAAAACCAACAGAATATACTCTAAGCCTGTTTTCATTTGCAATGGTTCTATATTTGTTTTTGATTGACATTGTAACAGAATTGCCGTCTGAATTGAAATGGGTGAATCTTAGATAGAAATACAAGAAATATCTATATTACCAAGAACCTTCATGTGTGGGGGCATTGCTACAATGCTACAAAACTCATTCCAAAAATCACCATGAGGAAAGTTTTTGTGAGAGATACAAAATGTTTCCATTATTTCTAGAATGGACTCTATTCTTGTGTTGACTATGGTAATACTAATTGAAATAAAATCTCATCCAAAAAAACATGACTGTAAGAATAAGCAATTACTTTCCTTTTGTGAAACCCATGTTCTTGACAAGAATGAAATGGAAAAAGGATAAAGTAGAGGGGACTAGTAAATATTTGACGTGGATCAGTTTGTGTTTGGTGTATTTAGGGTGTATACATAGCAAAAAAAAACCTATATAGTTGGTGACATCTTCATAAGACAAATTAAAAAATTTTAGACTCTTTTCTTCATATTGGACTCAATTTAACAAAAATTGTCAAATAGGATTTACATTGAGTATATTATGGACAAAAATTAGCATAATGTAGTGTTGTTGGGTGGTATGCCAATAGTGAAACATCATGTGGTTAGATGACACTAACCTAGATGATATTTTGGGAGTGAGTCGGAATCACGCTCCAAGAAGCACTTTGTACAGATGGTAGGGATTTAGGGAAAATTTTAGGGGCAAAATTTCTCAAATAGGCCATTTTTCGGACATTTTCGAAAAAAATATTCACCAATTTGGTTAAAAAATCACCTATTTTTTACATATGTGATTAAATGGATGATAATCTCCAAAAATATACCAATTTTAATAATAAATTGCATGTTTTTTTATTGAATATTCTCCTACATTCCATATGCATAAATTTTCAAACTAGAATAGTCACCTACAATAATGTATATAGGAAAAATATTGAATCCTTAAAAAAATGCCTTGTAGAAAGTGTTATTTATTCCCATGCAAAAAACTTCCTAAAATTGATCCCACACATGTTCAAAGGAGGAAATGTAATGGTTTCATATGTCAAGAAGTATTTTATAAACATGTTAGAGCTTAAGAATGATCTGATGTTGAAATGACTTGTTATGAGCAATCGATTATGCTAAGATTATACATGTACAATCTTGTGGAGTCTTCGATACAATATGTTGTTGACCTATAGGGATTTTTAATCCTAAAGTGGCATTGGTACTAATTCATATAATGCAAGTCGGGAAATTTGGTGATAAGGAAAGCTTACAAAACAATTTTGTGGAAGTGGCCTTAGAGGTTGATCTTTGTCTGATCTAAGTTATAGGGAACTTACGTAACATCTCTAGAAATTAATAATTGAAAATAATGCTTAACATACCTACAACCAGGAGTGCATTATGTTTATGCCTCTAGAGTATCAAAGAGATGGAAACCAAGGTTGTTTGATCATTGGACACATTTTTTGTAGTTTTTTTAGACTTACACGAAGAAGTATAAAGAAAAGTAATTTTTGGTTTGGTTTCAATTGTTCATTGTCAACTAAGAAATATAATACATATCCATTATTTGGTTCCCATTATTTTTGTGTCTACTTATACTCTCCTTTGCAAATGATCATAGTGTATATTGGTTACCATGAAAAGGTATTGGGTTACAAATGAGAATGATGGTGGAGCGAGGTATTCATCCTAAAACAATTGATATAGTGTCTAACCTTTCATCAATTAGCACTTGTTGAAAAATCTTGGGTGAATATTTATGAAGATATTACTAGAACAAGGAAAATTGTAAGGTGAAATCATTTATGATGGTTTTCAAGAATAATATAAGGAGAAAATAGTTTCAGAGACCAAGGATATGCCTGTGTTAGCACTCAAATCTACCTCAGGCTGAAATGAAGTAAAACTCAAGGCTACATCAAACCACGCTCAGCCTCGTAGCTAGCCCTACGAGGACAGGAGAGGGCTCTCTCCGTCAATCTCGAGATAATAAGCAAGTAGGATGCGAGATGACTTACAATAAGAACTGATTTTAGGCTAGTAAAGAGATAAGTATGTTTGATTTTTGGTTTTTTGGGTTTTCGCTGGAGTAATGGGAAAACAAGTTTTGGGTCCGGGGATAAGGTCAGACCTTTGCAGAGTTCAAGCTGGGGCGAGGTAGGTGACGATCTTGATGCTTTAAATTGGATTTATGGATAGATTAGACCGACGAGGAGCTGAAGAGGGCAAAGAAGAACTTGGATCCTCTCCAAACAGCTGAAAACATATAGAACTAACTGAATTCAAAGGCTAAGCACTGTAAGCAATGGATTCAACCTTAATCACTCATTCAATTTAGTTCAGAAGCATAATGAAAGGATGGCATACATTAAACATGAAGAAACTTACAGTAAACAAAGAAGAAACACCATCAAGAACAAAACACCACAAGGATCCCAACAAGTGCCGCAAAACCCCTGATCTTTCCTTAGCCAAAATATGAAAAATATGTACAATGATATCAAAAGTCTCCCAAGAGTCCAACCTGTAGAATGCCTTAGAAATTACAATATATAGATCACTCTAACACCTTTCCCCACCTCTAGGGGTCGAATTCCCTCTTCAGGGATCAGTTTCAACCAATTCTAATCATGGAACTAAAATCTAGGCAGCTAACAACTTGCCTCTAAAAGAGTGGAAACTGATCCATTACATGATTTTTTACTCATTTGAGAGTGAATCTTCTAGAAGAGATAAAAACAAGCCAAAGTTACATGCCAAACATGAATTTACATCATAACAACCCAAAAATTCTACCCATAAGCAAAACTGGTTCATAATAGGCGAAATACTGAGCTGGCAGCTGAAAACTCAGAAAAATCTCTAGGTGGGTCGCTCCTGAACTGCGTGGGTCGCTCATGTTCCAGGCTGATTTTGAGGTAGCTCCCGACATCCAAATTGAGCTCATGATAGCTCGTTGGAAAGCCCTGGATGTCTACTTTCCAACCCAAGTGAAATTTCTGAATTTGGAGTTGATTTGACCCTCCAAAACCTCATTCTCCCAGAGGTACTCCCTGCTGGTGCAAAAGGTGGCAGCAAGGTGGTTTTCATGGTGTTTTTGAGCTGGTTGACCATCCAGATTTTGTTGAAATGCTAAGTTGACTTCAGAGGATGCATAATTAACCATGAAAAATCCAAAAATGTAAAAATCTCCTCCAGCAAGTGTCTCAAAAAAATGCGAGCGCATGAGCGCGCGACCCACGTGGCTGCAAAACCTGTTTTTTAGACCAAAAATTTGAAAATGACAAAATTTTCTCCGAATTTGCCAAATTTCGAGAGAAAAGTCCTCCATCATCATGTCACCTTATGTCAGCCAAGCCTCGGCAAAATCCGAAGTGGATTAGGCCTTTTCCGCCGTTGAAGTGCCTTGCGCAACCTCCTCTTCATGATCTTCATCCTCGCTTTGCAAACATGCACGCGAGCCCAGTAATGGCCTTTCATGTGGCGAAGCATGTCTTTGTCTCGATTGGCCTTCGCCAACAACTTCTCCGGATGTATATTCACCCGCGTGAGTACAGTATCTCTGTCAGCTGGTGTCATGTCACCGGGCCTCTTTCGATTCCACTGCCTATCCTCACGGATTTGGCGCACCTCATAAAATGTGAGCTCATCCTCGAGCTGTTTGTTGCGCTGCTCTAAATAGTTAATCACCCACTGAGCCTTCTGCAATTGGTCTTTCAGCTGGTCATTCTCGGCCCTTTTCTCTTGGATGACTTCCCTCAGCTTCGAGCTAGGAGAGCCCGTATCAACATCAATGACTGTCATATCGGTGTCCCGGCCTCCTGATGGGCCCTCATCATGCATGGGCCTCTTGCCCCTGTCTTGTACCTGTATCTGCACTGAAGAAGAAAGCGAGACCCTTTCCACATCACGTGGAGATAATACTCGCCGTGTCGATGAAGTCGGCAAGACCCCTTCCACCTCACGTGGAGATAGTACTCGCCGTGTCGCTGCAAATAAGGCCCTGTGGCCTCGCTGATATGTCTGAACCAAAGGAGTGCAGATATGCTCAACCTCAACTCTATCTGGCTGGTGTGAAGGCTCTCCTGCATCATGAACTGTCTCGGGAGGCTGATGTGGCACTCTGAAAAAGTCTCTAGAAATGAAATCCTCCCAAGTGATGCCCTGCTCTGCCAACTGATGTGACACCAAGATTTTGATCAAAGTGAAATGGTATATACTCCTGTACTGCTGCACTGGGCTCATCTTCTTCTGCACAAATGTCACCATCCTCTCTATGTTGCGGTGTATGAAATACGGAATATTCATCATACGCACCCTTGTGAAGTGCATCAGCAAACGAATATGGTACGCGAAAAGACGAGCATACCTGCCCTCACAACTAAAATACTGAATGATGAGCCTCATGAGCGGTGCATACTCATCTCTCAAGAATCTGAATGGAAAAACTCTGCTCAAGTAAGCCATATATCCAGTTTTAATGTATGGCTCATAGTGAAATTTCTCTAACTTTTGACCCTTGTTCCATTCCTCACCCATGTTCGGTATACCAGTGGCTTGAGCAATAGTCAAGGGTGACACAATGAAATCAACCCCAGCAAGGCTTACCCGACCATCCCGTAAATGAAGAACAAACAGACGGGCCAATTCACGATGAGGCCGGGTTTGTGCAACCATCTCACAAAATCTGAAACATGACAAAAATCGAAAACAATCCATAGCTAATGGACATTCCTGCAACCGAGCCAAAGAAGTAGGCTCCTCTCTGCGATGATCACCACTTCTATGATCTCTGCGGGACCCCCGTGGCACATTACCTTCAGTCACCGAATCACTGCCTGACCCTAAATCATATTCTGACTCTGTCTCCGACATGACTCTGACCAAGCTTTTGGCACTATGTATACTGATATGAAAGCAGTGAAAACAAGGTTATGATGGTGTGTTTCAAAACCCAACAAATATCCCACCGTCACAACACCATAAGGAAACAAACCATGATAAAATATCAGTTTTTAAATGGATTGGAAAAGGCACAATCTCTGTTTTGAATGCAAGTGAAATTTTGACCAAAGGGAGCAGGCAACCTTCAAAATATTGAACAAGTCTAGTCAAAGGGAGAAGGGCATCATATGAATGCTTTTGTCCCTGAGTAATAACAACAAAAGTGTCAATGGGCAGTTTGAAACAAAGTCATGAGAATGTTTTTACATTGGGCAGTGAGAGATAATACAACCACAGTCACCATGGGACAAAGGTTTTAAACATGGTATAATAATAACAATGGTCAAAATGGCAAAATGGGCATGAGAGCAATATGGTTTTGATATTATATGCAAAGCTGGACATATCACTGATATAAGATAAGCTACAAACTCATACAACCACCCATATCATTTTAAAACCCTGAAAACGATAATGCTATGACTGTGGGGTTTTAAATCCTCCGTTTGAAACATTTGAAACCACCAATGATGCCACCAACGCATTCAAAAACATCAAGCAATTGATAGAAACCTGTTTGAAGGCCGATGAATTGATCCCAAGCAAGACTGGGCGCTCAGAATGAATTTTCGAACTTCTGTATTTGCGTGGGTCGCTCACCTCCTGCGTGGGTCGCTCGGCCCAGGTGGGTCGCGCCCCTTGCAACTTCACACTGCTGAAATGACCTACGTGGGTCGCTCTGCCCAGGTGGGTCGCTCGCGCCCAGGTGGGTCGCTCGAGCCCCAAAACCCTTCAACGCTGCTCAAAACTTTGAAATCGGCCCTCCAACTACAAATCACGACTTTGGATGCTGTGGATTGGTGCAAATGACATTGGTTTGGCTTTTATATATGATACAAATATCCTCCACAATCAGATTTTGTTTCAAATCTAATTGAAAACCCATATTACAATGTTTTTGAAATTTCACCTTTGGCTTTTTTTAAATACAATCTTCTTTGGTTTTTCCATGCTTTTCTAAATCTTGGACTAATGACATTTTGATGTCTTTTGCAGGGATGTTTGAAGCTGGTGCCACTGAAGAAATATAGAGTTTGAAATATTTTGACCACTTACCTATTTATTACCAAAACATATTTGAAAATTTCTTCTTCAAAACCCTGTTTTGAAGAAGAATCAATTTCTCATTGATGGCATTTACGATATACTGAACACTTAGTAGTCTCCTAGCATAACGAAGTGTTATTGAAACGATACGAAAACAAGCTTTGCAAACATCTAGGCGCGATGGGTGAAAATGTTTGTTTGGCATTCGCTTTGTATATTGAGCGAGACTTTTGTGACTACCTACTCCCGAATTGGACTCGACGGAGGACTTGAGAGAACGGAGTCTAACATTGGGCTCCAATGGGGATGGCGATTTCATAGCTTCTTGGAGGGGCGGGCTGTAGGCTCTGGGGGAGTCAGACAGTGCCTCTCATCCATTGGGCGATGGAATCATTATTTCAACTGATAAACAAACTTTGGACAATTTTATTGACTGCAGATTTGACCAACGACGGACTGCAATTTGACCAAACTGACATGACTCAAACTGACATGACTTTAAAACTTAAAGACTGATGAAACTTAACTTGACAATTTCAAACCAACCAACCTCTATCTCCAGAATTATAGCCTTCGCTCCGGGCCCCAGACTGAAAATGAGAGATCGGTGCACACTTGCAACGAAACAAAAGTAAAATGATATATACAATGACAATGAGATCAGCAGCAAGTACTCAGAAATAATAGCGCTTCAGCAACCGACCATTGATCGGTCCTCCAGGACAATCATCTCCATTCATTTCTTTGAGAAGAAATGCATTCTGACCCCGATACGCTGCAATTTTAAAAGGTCCCTTCCACAAATTCTCAAATTTTCCATGCTTTCCCTTATCTTCATTCCGGGCATCCCATTTTAAAACTACTTCATCCAACTGAAACTTATCTGCTTTCGCCTTTCTGTCGTAGATCTTTTTTATGCGCTCCTGCAACTTGAAAGTGTTTTGAAATACCTCCTCTCGTGTCTGCTGTAAATGAATCATCTCATTAATCCTCCGCTGCATAGGATCCTCTTCACTTCCAGCCTCCTGAAGCAATTTGACCACCGGGACAGCAAGTGAAGTAGGAAAAATTGTATCCGTCCCATACACCAACTCGAAAGGAGACATGCCAATAGACTTTTTCTGACTTACCCTATCAGCCCATAATGCATTTACCAACTTTTTGTGCCATGCCTTTTTGTTGATTTCCAGCAATTTCTTAATGATATTCACCAAGGATTTATTTGAAGATTCCGCCAAGCCATTCCCTTGCGGATGGTATGCGGTTGAATGTCCCAAGGTAATATTGTACGCATCAGTGGCCTGTCGAGTGGGAATCGCCTCAATCCACTTCGTGAAGTAGTCTGTAGCTGTCAAGATCCATCTATGCTGTCCGGAAGATGCTGGGTGAATTTCCCCGATAAAATCCAATCCCCACTGCTGGAATGGTGCACTAACTTCAATTGGTTTTAAAGGCAAAGGCTGTAGTTTCTGCTTCCCTTCGAAAATTTGACACTCATGACAATTTTTAACAGCCTTGAACACATCAGAAAACAAAGAAGGCCAATAATACCCCGCCCTTAGAATCTTATTCGCTGTGGTCTTCCAAAACAAATGACCTCCACAGTCACCTTTGTGAAAATCCTCCAAAACTTTTTGAGCTTCCTCCTCTACTAAACAATTCAACAACATACCTCCAGGGTCTTTCCAATATAATGCAGAATTCAAAATGCAGAATTTAGCAGCTCTTAGCTTCAATGTTCTACTCTTATTTCTAGGCATACCGGGCGGTGTAGACAAATTCTGAAGCACATATAAAATGTCAGCATACCAAGGAGAAGAAACAAAAATATCAGATACCTGAACGGACGCACTTTCCTCTTCTTCATCAGACATGGCAGCAATCAAATTTATGTCTAGAGCATGCAGATTTGTTTCAGCCATGAGCTTGGCGAGTCCTTGTCCTTTGATCAGCTTGTTCGGTTTAATCTCCACATCGTATTCTAACAACGCAGCGATCCATTTACCTCTTCTTCCTTCTGGATCTGCCTGTACCAAAACATCTTTAACTGCTGCGTTAGGAACGTATGCTGTAATGTGGGAATGCAATATGTACACACGGAAATCCTTCAAGGCCTTTACAAGCGCAAGTGCTTGTTTCTCAATGATATTATACTTCAATGCTCCATCTCTAATAATCCGACTGAAGAAAGCAATGGGCTTCTCAACTCCATCCCTTTTTTGCATCAAAACAGCTGCCAATGTGTGCTCAGAAGCGAAAGAAAATAAAATGAAGTCCTGTGTATAATCTGGGCTGATTAAAATAGGAGCTGAGGAAAGAGCTATCTTTACCAAATTGAATGACTTTACCGCCTCTTCTGTCCACCTTACTTGGCTGTCCTTTTTCAGCATATTCGTGATTTCTCTAAGGTGTTCTGCAAGATTTGGAATGAAACGACGCAGAAAATTCATTTTACCATTAAATGATTGTATTTCTTTCTTGTTCCGGGGCTGTTCAATCTGTTGTATGGCTTCAACACGTGCAGGATCAACTCGAATGCCATCTTTCGATATGATGTGGCCAAGGAGCTTTCCTTCATCCATGGCGAAAAGGCTCTTCTTTGGATTCAGCGAAATGCCATATTTTCTGCACTTCTGGAAAACAATTTTCAAATGATACAAATGTTCCTCATCAGAATTGGAAAACACAGTTAGATCATCAAGGTAAACAACCAAAAACACATCTTTCTCATTGGCAAAAGCCATGTCCATTGCACGCTGAAAGGTAGCGCCTGCATTCTTTAAACCGAACGGCATCTTTGCGTAATGAAATGTTCCCCAGGGAGTGGTGAACGCAGTCTTGTCACAATCATCTTCCTGCACTAAAATCTGATTATAACCTGAGTATCCGTCGAGTAGTGACATCCTTGATGCTCCAACTACTCGCTGCAATATATGGTCCATTTTTGGCAGCGGATAATTGTCTTTCAATGATACCTTATTCAGATTTCTGAAGTCAATACATAAACGGATCTCACCTGTCTTCTTTCTCACGGGCACCAAGTTTGATATCCAATCTGAAAATCGAATAGGCACAATGATTCCTGACTTATACAACCTATTTACCTCTTTTTCGATTGATGGTAGCAGCTTTGGATTGATCCTCCTCAACTTTTGACGAAAAGGCTTCTGATTTGGTTTGATGGGAATAGTATGCTGAATGATGTTGGTATCATATGTTTTAAGATCTGAATAATCCCACGCAAACACATCAGAAAATGAAGACAACAATTTCACATATTCTGCTCTTACCTTTGGTGACAATGACTTTGACAATTTTACCATCTTGGGATTCTCAGCTGTCCCAATATTTACCTCTTCGACACCCGTCTCTGTTGGCCTCAATGTAGGCTTGCGGGCTACATCATCTTGATCAAACAACTCTTCCAAAGGAATCAATCCCTTAGGAATGATGTTATCCTTCAGTTGCAGCACATCCATTTGATTTATCTGTATGTCATCACTACCATCATCAAATTCTGTATCTATGGAGGTATCTTTAAACTTACCCTTATTTTGCAGAAATTCACTAATCTCCTCATCATCCTCAAAGACTTGCCAACATCGCTGATTGTCTGGAACGGTGGGCCGGTGTTTCACATGTATCTCAAACTTTTTGCTGGAATTCATTGGAATCTTAAGATTGCTTGCTGCCTTAGCAAGTCCATCAGCAACACCATTTTGTATGCGGGGCACACATGTCAAAGTATGATCAGAAAATAACTTCAAAATGTCCAAAACTGCATTTCGGTAAGCCCTCATGCGAGGATGCTTAGCCTGAAACTCACCTTTAACTTGCTTTATCACTAATTCTGAATCACCATATACTGCAATCCTCTTCGCATTCAGCTTCTTAAGAATCTTAAGGCCAGCAATAAGAGCCTCGTATTCCGCTTCATTATTTGAACAATCGAATGCAAGCTTGTAAGAACACACTCTCACATTGCTCGGAACTTTATCAGGAGCGGAAAATGGACTTCGAATCCACACACCAATCCCAGCACCATCGCTGCCCACTGCACCGTCAAAATCCATGGTCCAAAGACCATCTTCATCATCCTCTAAATGCTGAAACTGTGCCGGCTCTGTTTTTCCTGTTTGCTGCCCATTGTCTTCAGCTGATTGCTCCAAAACGGCTTGTTTCTCTCTTCTTTCTTTTTGCAAAACTTCTCTAAAATTCTCATTTATTTCTGGTATGTCTTCTGCCTGAACTAATTGACTTTCTACATCATTAAAACTATCAGCAAGCAACACAAACGACTCTAAATTAGTATGTACATAATTCACAGGATGATTGATTGGCTTCTCTTTGCTAGTTATCATGTATTTCATCTTCTGCTCTCGATATAACTTTCTCATTTGACCGAAGACTGGAATTGTAGCATAAGAGAAATCTAACTGAAGTGTACCTTTCAAATTTGCCCCCCAAGATCTTGCAAGGAGCATCCCGAACCGTGGAGGAATGTCGGCAACCACCACATCCATCAAAACATTCTTCGCTGGAATTTGATCTAAACTTACCACCAAATCTTTGATGAGTCCTATACACTTTACCCGGATGGAATCGAATGAATACAAATCATGATACTCTCTTGTAATGTCTAATCCCAACTTTTCCATGATTGCCTTTGGCATCAAATTGTGCGAAGCACCCGAATCGAGCATAGCATTGTGCAATATATATTCATGCAACCTCAAACTGATGTACAAAGGAGGAACATTACTGTCAGGAGACTCACCATTTAATGCAGGCCCAAAAATCAATTCCGGCTGATCATCCTCAACATTTACTGTGTCAATCATTGGATCAAAGTTCAGAATTTTGGTGACTTGACTACGGTAGCTGCTGTTCTTCATAATTTCCATCAAAGGAATAGATATTTTCAGTTTCGAAATTTCATTTTCCAAACTAAATGCTGAAACCTTCTCAACCTCTTTAACTGGAACTTCCTTCTTTTCAGCCTTATCTTTCACAATGTTTGACTGATTTACCTTCTCAGCTGATGGCACTTTACTTGCTGTGGGGTCAATTGTTTCTTTTCCTCTTTTCTGTGGTATCGGTGAATCTGTCTTCGGTGCTGAAGCTTCTTTTCTTTTCTGAATGGGATTTATGGGCACATCTCGATTTCTCAATGAATATTGCTTCTGCTGGGCAGTCAATGCATTCATATATCCTCTTTGGTATTCATCTGACTCTTCCTCTAAATCAACATCATTTGTTAGGATGAAATCCTCATCTTTCTGAACAACTGAACTTTCACCATACTCCTCATCCTCAGTGATATAAATAGGCAAATCATCGGGAGTGAAGAAATGATTTTTCTCACCTGACACATCATCATCATCATCGGAGTCATGACTCACAAAATTCTGCAAAAGAGGGGTCTTAATCTGCTGTTGGGCTGCTGGCTCTTGAGCTCTTTGTTCACGCTGCTTAATTCTGAATTGTGGCTGCTGCTGGCCACGGAAATTTGGATTTCGAAACTGTGTTTCTGATTTGTCGAGATTCATTCTTTTTAAAACCTTTTCCAACTCACGAGCTAAGTGCTGTTCTGATATAGATGTAGAAGGCTCTTCCTTTATTGTCACTCTTTTCTCCGCTTTCAACCGCGCTCTTTTATCATTTAGATTTGCCTCAACACTAACAGCGACCTTCTGCATATCTTCTAAAGTAGGTGGATCTCTATCACGAAGGGAATAAGCCATCTCCGGATCAAAGCCATCCGGGAACTTAAGGAGAGCAGACTTTTTAGACGGTCTCAAGTCATCTGGAATAGCATTATACACTGTATTGAATCTAATGATATAATCCTGAACAGACTCACCAGGATTACGTTTGAGATTTGTATATTCTGAAGTAATCTGCAGCGGATCCTTTTTCATCTCCCATCGATCTAAAAACTGCTTCTGGAGTTCTGCCAATGTATCGATGCTTCTTTGCGGCAAGGCTCTAAACCATTTTCTTACCTCTCCTCCAAAGGTTTGCACAAAAAGCCTCATACTCACATTCTCTTCATCAATCTCGAAACGATCAAAGAAATATGCCATATTGTCTACATGCTGTTGTGCAGGAAGACTCTGTGGAGTGCCATCAAATGTCGGGATCTTACTCTGATAGTCTGCGGGCATATCATTCAACTGCTGGGGTAACACAAGAGGTGCAAAACGAGCAGCCATAGCTCTTGGTGGATTGAAGACAATCTGTTGTCGAGGAGACACAGGAGGAGTGGAAGCAGTAGGTCTGCGAGATGTATTCAATGGAGACGGAGGAGAAATTACTATTGATTGCTGATCAGAAAGCTCAGGCTGAACCGGAATGGTAGGGATAAAGAGAGGCTCGGTAGGGATCCGTGAACTCGATGCAATTTCAGATGGGTCAAGAATTTGTGAAGCAGATTCAGTAAACTCAAGAGTGTTAGTATCCCCAATAGAACTTTGCAACTGTTTATCCAGGTAATGTGAAACAAATCTATATTGCAAATCTTCAGTAAACAATGGATCTGGAACTAATCTTGACAATTCGGTTTCGGAAAAATTTACAAACAAGGATGTTTCAAACCGTGCATCAAAAGGGATTTCATCAACATATATGATTTTGACAGGACAGGATGCAGATCGGGTAAGCACTCTGGAACTCCCAAAACTCAATTGGCTTTCTCTTTCAGAACTTTCTTGACTTTCTTGTTTTCTAAGGGTCCTCGGGATCAGATTTGGATTTTCGAATATTGTTGGTGGATCAGGGTCAGGATTCGCCCTAGTATTCCTTCTTGAAGCCAGTGTATTGATCTTCTCGGGAAAAATTTCAAGGAACACAATCAATTATTTTCAGCCTTTCGACTTCTAGACTCAATCATCCAAAAGGTCTAGAACGAATAAGTATACTGGGGTGATTTACAAATCAAGTACTGAACACACAAGCTTACCGGAGATTGACTGAAGCAGCGTTTATCTACTTCCGCTTATGCATAACAAAAGCGTTTCGAAAGCTACCTGGCGTGACTTCAGACTCCGTCTAAGACTCGTGGAACAAACACATCAACAAGCAAACCATTGAGATTATCCCCAGTATGGTCGCCACTATGTTAGCACTCAAATCTACCTCAGGCTGAAATGAAGTAAAACTCAAGGCTACATCAAACCACGCTCAACCTCGTAGCTAGCCCTACGAGGACAGGAGAGGGCTCTCTCCGTCAATCTCGAGAAAATAAGCAATAGGATGCGAGATGACTTACAATAAGAACTGATTTTAGGCTAGTAAAGAGATAAGTATGTTTGATTTTTGGTTTTTTGGTTTTTCGCTGGAGTAATGGGAAAACAAATTTTGGGTCCGGGGATAAGGTCAGACCTTTGCAGAGTTCAAGCTGGGGCGAGGTAGGTGATGATCTTGATGCTTTAAATTGGATTTATGGATAGATTAGACCGATGAGGAGCTGAAGAGGGCAAAGAAGAACTTGGATCCTCTCCAAACAGCTGAAAACATATAGAACTAACCGAATTCAAAGGCTAAGCACTGTAAACAATGGATTCAACCTTATTTCACTCATTCAATTTAGTTCAGAAGCATAATGAAAGGATGGCAACATTAAACATGAAGAAACTTACAGTAAACAAAGGAGAAACATCATCAAGAACAGAACACCACAAGGATCCCAACAAGTGCCGCAAAACCCCTGATCTTTCCTTAGCCGAAATATGAAAAGTATGTACAATAGTATCAAAAGTATCCCAAGAGTCCAACCTGTAGAATGCCTCAGAAATTACAATATATAGATCACTCTAACCCCTTTCCCCACCTCTAGGGGTCTAATTCCCTCTTCAGGGATCAGTTTCAACCAATTCTAATCATGGAACTACAATCTAGGCAGCTAACAACTTGCCTCTAAAAGAGTGGAAACTGATCCATTACATGATTTTTTACTCATTTGAGAGTGAATCTTCTAGAAGAGATAAAAACAAGCCAAAGTTACATATCAAACATGAATTTACATCATAAAAACCCAAAAATTCTATACATAAGCAAAACTGGTCCATAATAGGCGAAATACTGAGCTGGCAGCTGAAAACTCAGAAAAATTTCTAGGTGGGTCGCTCCTGAACTGCGTGGGTCGCGCATGTTCCAGGCTGATTTTGAGGTAGTTCCCGACATCAAAATTGAGCTCATGATATCTCGTTGGAAAGCCCTGGATGTCTACTTTCCAACCCAAGTGGAATTTCGGAATTTGGAGTTGATTTGACCCTCCAAAACCGCATTCTCCCAGAGGTACTTCCTGCTGGTGCAAAAGGTGGCAGCAAGGTGATTTTCATGGTGTTTTTGAGCTGTTTGACCATCCAGATTTTGTTGAAATACTAAGTTGACTTCAGAGGATGCATAATTAACCATGAAAAATCCAAAAATGTAAAAATCTCCTCCAGCAAGTGTCTCAAAAAAAAGTGAGCGCATGAGCGCGCGACCCACGTAGCTGCAAAACCTGTTTTTTAGACCAAAAATTTGAAAATGACAAAATTTTCTCCGAATTTGCCCAAATTCGGAGCGGAGGTCCTCCATCATGTGTCCTACCCATTCAATGAAGCCTCGGCCAAAATCCGAAGTGGATTAGGCCTTTTCCGCCGTCGAAGTGCCTTGCGCAACCTCCTCTTCATGATCTTCATCCTCGCTTTGCAAACATGCATGCGAGCCCAGTAATGGCCTTTCATGTGGCGAAGCATGTCTTTGTCTCGATTGGCCTTTGACAACAACTTCTCCAGATGTATATTCACCCACGTGAGTACAGTATCTCTGTCAGCTGGTGTCATGTCACCGGGTCTCTTTCGATTCCACTGTCTGTCCTCACGGATTTGGCGCACCTCATAAAATGTGAGCTCATCCTCGAGCTGTTTGTTGCGCTGCTACAAATAGTTAATCACCCACTGAGCCTTCTGCAATTGGTCTTTCAGCTGGTCATTCTCGGCCCTTTGCTCCTGGATGACTTCCCTCAGCTTCGAGCTAGGAGAGCCCGTATCAACATCAATGACTGTCATATCGGTGTCCCGGCCTCCTGATGGGCCCTCATCATGCATGGGCCTCTTTCCCCTGTCTTGTACCTGTACCTGCACTGAAGAAGAAAGCGAGACCCTTTCCACATCACGTGGAGATAATACTCGCCGTGTCGATGAAGTCGGCAAGACCCCTTCCACCTCACGTGGAGATAGTACTCGCCGTGTCGCTGCAAATAAGGCACTGTGGCCTCGCTGATATGTCTGAACCAAAGGAGTGCTGATATGCTCAACCTCAACTCTATCCGGCTGGTGTGAAGGCTCTCCTGCATCATGAACTGTCTCGGGAGGCTGCTGTGGCACTCTGAAAAAGTCTCTAGAAATGAAATCCTCCCAAGTGATGCCCTGCTCTGCCAACTGATGAGACACCAAGATTTTGATCAAAGCGAAATGATATATACTCTTGTACTGCTGCACTGGGCTCGTCTTCTTCTGCACAAATGTAACCATCCTCTCTATGTTGCGGTATATGAAATACGGAATATTCATCATACGCACCCTTGTGAAGTGCATCAGTAAACGAACATGATATGAGAAAAGACGAGCATACCTGCCCTCACAACTAAAATACTGAATGATGAGCCTCATGAGTGGTGCATACTCATCTCTCAAGAATCTGAATGGAAAAACTCTGCTCAAGTAAGCCCTATATCCAGTTTTAATGTATGGCTCATAGTGAAATTTCTCTAACTGCTGACCCTTGTTCCATTCCTCGCCCATGTTTGGTATACCAGTGGCTTGAGCAATAGTCAAGGGTGACACAATGAAATCAACCCCAGCAAGGCTTACCCGACCATCCCGTAAATGAAGAACAAACAGACGGGCCAATTCACGATGAGGCCGAGTTTGTGCAACCATCTCACAAAATCTGAAACATGACAAATATCGAAAACAATCCATAGCTAATGGACATGCCTGCAACCGAACCAAAGAAGTTGGCTCCTCTCTGCGATGATCACCACTTCTATGATCTCTGCGGGACCCCCGTGGCACATTGCCTTCAGTCACCGAATCACTGCCTGACCCTAACTCATATTCTGACTCTGTCTCCGACATGGCTCTGACCAAGCTTTTGGCACTATGTATACTTGATATGAAAGCAGTGCAAACAAGGTTATGATGGTGTGTTTCAAAACCCAACAAATATCTCACCGTCACAACACCATAAGGAAACAAACCATGATAAAATATCAGTTTTAAATGGATTGGAAAAGGCACAATCTCTGTTTTGAATGGAAGTGAAATTTTGACCAAAGGGAGCGGGCAACTTTCAAAATTTTGAACAAATCTTATCAAAGGAGAGCATGGCATCAATAGAATGTGTTTGTCTATGAGTAATAACAACAAAGGTGTCAATGGGCAGTTTGAAACAAAGTCATGAGAATGTTTTTACATTGGGCAGTGAGACATAATACAACCACAGTCACCATGGAACAAAGGTTTTAAACATGGTATAATAATAGCAATGGTCAAAATGGAAAAATGGGCATGAGAGCAATATGGTTTTGATATTATATGCAAAGCTGGACATATCACTGATATAAGATAAGCTACAAACTCATACAACCATCCATATCATTTTAAAACCCTGAAAACGATAATGCTATGACTGTGGGGTTTTAAATCCTCCGTTTGAAACATTTGAAACCACCAATGATGCCACCAACGCACTAAAAACATCAAGCAATTGCAAAAAACCTGTTTGAAGGCCAGTTGAATCGATTCCAAGCAAGACTGGGCGCTCAGAATGAATTTTCGAACTTCTGTGTTTGCGTGGGTCGCTCACCTCCTGCGTGGGTCGCTCGGCCCAGATGGGTCACGCCCCTTGCAACTTCACACTGCTGAAATGACCTACGTGGGTCGCTCTGCCCAGGTGGGTCGCTCGCGCCCAGGTGGGTCGCTCGAGCCCCAAAACCCTTCAACGCTGCTCAAAACTTTGAAATCGGCCCTCCAACTACAAATCACGACTTTGGATGCTGGGGATTGGTGCAAATGACATTGGTTTGGTTTTTATAATTGATACAAATATCCTCCACAATCAGATTTTGTTTCAAATCTAATTTGAAAACCCATATCACAATGTTTTTGTAATTTCACTTTTGGCTTTTTTAAATACAATCTTCTTTGGCTTTTTCTGAGGTCGATTTTAATGATTTTGCTGTCTTCTTGCAGGGATATGGAAACTTAGCTAAGGCAAAGACCAGGGGTCTGCTTTTGACAATGTCTTCTTGGCAGAATAATTACAATTTATTACAAAAATAATAATGAACAATTTCTAGTTCCAAAACAGAGTTTTGGACTAGAAATATCTTTTTTAAAATGCTGATGATAATAAAACAAAAAAAACACAATATGCGGAACTTTTCCTCACCTTGCAGGCTTTATGACTGGTATAAAAATGACTCAAAAACCCTAGACACTAAGACCTAAGACAATTATTGACATTTTAATGACCAGAAATGAAATGACAATTATTTTGAGTGATTTTTTGAGGAAAATTTTTAAAATAGCACTGCAGGTGTAAACATGAGGAAACATAAGACGACAGACCCCTTCGTCAGTTCTATGGCATGCTCCTAGTGAAATGCAACGAAGTGGAACAAGCGAGACACCTAAAAATGAATATGCAAAAGATGAGACGATCACTGACGGAGGGCTGTAAGGGCCGACTCTAACAGGAGACAAGCACATAGTCTTGGTTATTGGTACAGATGTGTAGGGTAATGGTGTGAGTGGTGGTATGAATTTACAGGGAGGTAGGAACATAGGTTTACCATTAGGTCGCATCAATGGAGATGAGTACACCCACAAGGTATTGTCAGGTTTACTAATAGGTATTATCACATAGACACTGATGGGCGTGGGTTAGTTAATGCAAAAAGTGTGATAGTTACTACAGCTGGTACATGCTACTAGAATTTAGCATGTGGTAGTTTAATGACAAGAGCATTAGGTGGTATGACCAGTGGGAAGGTGTTTAATTTGGGTGGGAAACATTGGCATTCCAATGGTGAGGAGCAAGATTTTTTTTATAAAGGGACAGTGTTTACCAGATGCAAAGCAAATCAAGGCAACGAACTCCTCCATATTATTTTTTCCTTAACAATTTTGAGAGTGATGGCTAGGTTAGAGCTACAGTCCCTTATAAATTTATAGGCACTGTGGTCTCCAATTTGCAGAAGTTCAGGGAGGAGTGTTGTTTCTTTCATCGATGGCCTATGGGGAGTGTGGTTTCCAAGGATGAAGAATTTGCGGTGGGTTTGAGCCAAGATTTGATCATGTGATTTGTGCCATGCTTGTTGATGCAATGCTTTGCATGGAGGGTGTTATCCCCACCAAAAATATTGATCCCTCTGCCTTCTCGTGACCAATAGTTAAGATGATGTATCCAACTGATCCTCTCCAACAATATCTGCCACTGTGTCCCACTCTCATCCTTTGAAAAAGGAACACACACCAAGAAATGGATCTTTGCAATCATTAGGGAGAGAGTCATATGCAAAGAAATAGTCCTCCTTACCCCCAAATGTTTACCCTTAAGATTCTATTTATCTCGCATAACCATATTATAAGATTTGTTCTTGTCTTTTTCAAAACTTAGAACTTTTGCTACTAAGGTTAACATTAGTGGAACCCCACCACATATCTCTATTATTTTGTTGATTTGGTTAGAATCTAGTTTTCCTTCCATGCCATCTAACACTTCCCTTTTTAAAAAATTCATTGCTGTGATGTTAGAAAAAAATTTCATGCTGTAAATTTTAAGAGATGTTTTCCTTGGGAACGCCTTACCCACATTTATATCACGAGAAGTAATAAGCACCCTCAACATTTTTTCTTTACTCAGATCCTTGGGAAAAAGTTGTATAAGCTCATTTTCACCCAGCACATTGTCAATATAAATAAAATCTTTCACCTTCTAACATGTAACCCATCTCTCGCTGGCCATCCTCATACTTTCTAATATATGGAATTATCTCTTCAGGTCCCATTAAATATTTTAATATGCATTCCTATAACACCATGATATCAGGTTTTGATTCTGCATTCTGAAATAATTGAACCTCTAAATATTTACATCCTTCAAAATTATCTAATGAAAACGCAGCGTCTGCAAGTGTAGCTTTCCCCATTCCTCCAAAACCATGCAACATAACTACAAGTGCCTTTTCTTCGCTTCCCCAGTCTAAAAGTCCAAGAATTTCTTTCACAAGCTCCTCCAATCCAGCTATTTCCATGAAATTAAACATGACACCCATGAATATGTGAATTAACAATAAAAAACAATAAAAACATTAATATGATAATATATTCACCTATGTGTTCCGGATATCCTCAAGAAAGTCATGGCTTCCTATGTGCATTGACATCACAAAGACAGATAGACATTTGAATAGTCATATACGTGTACATGGAAATTAACTTTTGTCTAAATTTGCATGGTTCTTCCTTGTTTCCTGAAGCTTCCCAGAACCTAGTGCATTCAAACAATAGGCCTTAACCAACCCCTCACTCATAAGAGACCTCTACTGTAAAACTATAAACACGTGAAGAAACAATTACACCTTCAAACAAATAAGATTGAAAATTTCAGTGCTCACTCGGAAAAATTTTAGTACTTCATCTGAGTACAACAGAGAATGGATCCTTCCACAATCAATTCAGTAGCTTCTTTGATTACACCAGTTATTCCATCAGCTCCCTTCAACTGAGGGCATTCATGAAACTGCTTAACCACTATAGCCAGGAAATTAATTTCCTTCAAGAGACTGATACACTCATTTTTGTTGTCCCTGACATCGCCAAGTCTTTCCAAGATATTGGCAACCACATCAAAGGCTGTAGTTACCAAGTGCGCAAGAAGATCTGATGATTAAAGTTCAGAAGTATAGGCCTTATCAAGCTTGGCATACAATTCATCTCTTTTCACTGTGTCTCAAATTCTAATGATAATTTATGTTCCTTTTATAGATGTAGTTCCTCCAACTTCACATAAAAATTCTTAAATCTCCTCTCCTCTTTGATGGTTGATTCCATTAGATGTTGAAGGACGATTCTGCAATAATAGTTTGTAGATTTGATTTGAAGCCACTATGAGTTATTGAGACCAACTTTGACATATTCCCAAACTGGAATTCTAACAGTCCCTTGCTTGATGGAAACTTGGATACATTCCTTATGATTGCATTCCTTCTCTTGGCAATTCTACCTAGAAAACCCCAGAATTGGTCTGCTTGGTTGGTTTAGCTAGCTCTGTTCTTGTTTTGATAACCCTGCACCCATTAGAAACACAAATAACATATTTATAGGTATTGATTTGTTATTAATGCAAGAACTTTTTTTATCTATCAATTTCTGCATTTATTGGGGCAGTTTGCTATTTTATTTAGCAGATTTTAGAGTATAGACTGTCTCTAAAGTCATGATTTTCTCATCATCAAATATCTTATCCTTATCCTTGCAAAAACAAACCAGGTAATGGATTTCAACAACAGAATATTGTGAATTATTTGTTCTTAAAATAGTAGCCCAGCTATACTATAAAATGCTTGCTTCATTTCTCTGATGAGATGGTTGATGAATTTACTACGATAGTGCAGATTTCATGGTTTCTTTTTTAAGTGGTCTACCATTCTAACCACGTTTTCATTTTTGTTTGAAATGGCTGATGATTTCTCTATCATTTTTCTTCTGCTCTATAAAAGAATTACCTTTATCCATAACAACTAATTAATTTGAGATGAGCTATTTTACTATGCAATCTTCTTTATTGTCTTTGCTAATTTTGTGGGACTTAATCAGTAAATGCCAAGATTCAGTATAGTTTTGAACCAAGACTCGGAAGGTTGGCTAGCTCATTAGACTGTAGCTTCATCACTCCAACTCAGAGTTTTTAATAACCATGTACGCAATTTCAGGGTAGGTTCATTTCTGTTTGGGAAAGACACATGAGATGGATAGGATTGTATGCATGGGAACATCATACTTTTTTCTCATGGAAGGCTAAAAATCCAAAAAACTACCACAATGACTGGTCTTTTACCGAAAACAAGATAAATGTAATGGAATTGATAAACAACGAAGTTGCAAATTTCCAATACACCAAGTTGGATATCATGGGCATTAAACCATTTCTTGTGTTCAACATCCCTTTTAAGTTTTTAGCCTGTTCTTTTGAATACACTTTCAGAAAAGTTGCAGATCTTACAAAGTGGAAGTTAAAAAGAGATAGCCATAGGGGCATATCTGTCTTTCGAATAGCTCAGGGAATCCATAAGGACATACTGTTAAAACAATCCCTAAGAAAAAATCCAACATATGATTAAATTCATAGCCCTCGAAGAAAATTTTAGAGGCACTATCCTCAACCCTCATTGTTTTTGGATAGAACAGTCCACAACTCTCACAACATTTTTGGTAATTTAGAGTTTAACATTTTTCTATATTGGGAAACATTATAAGATTTCATGGTTTCCCATCATAGGATAATTGCAAAAATGTTTGGAATCTCACCAAATGCACAATGTGCATGAGAGGAAACTCCCAATTTGCTAATTTGATGTTGAGTTGGTTTGACTCAAGATTTCAATTGTGACAGACCAAGCACTCCACCTCTGGAACTGTTCTAGGAGAAGAAAAGGTCATGTTACAGGCGTTGTTCAAACTTCATGACAGAAATTATTTACCTACCTGAGCTAGTTCTGCTTTGACAGTTCCTCGGGGTACTAAACTCAGTTTAGCTCCCCAGATTCAACCAAACAGTTAGGGTTCTCTCTAGAATTTTTGTCCTTCAACCTTGGATGGTAAGAAAGTGGGGCAACCTTGGATGGAAAAAATGTGGGGATGCTTTGCTCCCACACTTCCCCAGTATCAACGGCCAGGCCCCCTCAGCCCTAGTTAGCCCCCAGATGACATCATCAGACATTTTACAATGGTCAACACCCCTGCCTCGGCCATCAAGACTAGTAGCCAATGCATCCAACTCGAACAGCCCCAAGTGGCCTGCCATCAATTCTGCCACAACAGTAAACATGTACTATAAGATAGTAGCATCTATAGTGGGAGTTGCAATGTTAAATTTTCCACATGTTTTATGCCATTTTGGATTAGGGCACAATACTGAAGGAGATAGAACATATTGATAGATCGATATAGTAAAAGAAAAAAAGATATGATGAGTGGTGGCGTTGCGACGATCAGCAGAATGCTTCTACCGGCAAAGTCTCCAACAGGTCATTCAGCCAAGCGTGTCACACATAACCCCAGAACAACCCAAAAAAGAACAGTCCATCGACACGCACTCTAAGTCTCTCCAATATATAGGAATATTTGGGGTGTGTGACACGTCCTTTAAGACATTTAAGTCTATTTTTTATTCTAGGCCGACCTAGCACATAAGTGGAATAAATTCAAAGTACATGTTCTGCTCATCCGATCGAGATGATCTTTAGATCAATATTACACCTCTCTGAAAGAGGAATCCAATAAAAATATTGGGATCATCATCTGAGTATCACAACCCGATGTTTGGACCTAGTTGTCCAATTTTAACATGAAAGCTTCCATTGGGCCTTGCACTCGGACTAGGTTGTCCTGCTCAATTCTTTGTGCTTGTGACTGCTATCTGATGTGGGCATTAATCTATCAAGTTGCACGTACTCGTGAACTCTGAACTCATTATTGTATTCATTGGAAGGATTCTGAACATTTGGGTACCTACCTTAACATCATCGTACTATTATGTACAAGACGCTAGTCACACCTGGTGCACTTTATTGGATTCCTTTGCAACTCTTTTCATGGGATATTTGAGTGGTGTAGATTATGATCTAGGGTGCAACTTTGATTTTTGTTATAGATCATATTTGGGCACTCTCTTTGAATGCTCTTCTGACATTTATCTATTGTTCATCCTTGCTTGAATAGGGCACTGCCACAGGTGGTATTTTAGCCTATTTCTATACCAGAAAAACCACCATGATTTCAAGAAATCATTAAGAGCAACTGAGATAGGTTCAGGAGGCATTTTTGTTTAATCATCAGAGGAGAAGAAACAATAATGGATTTATCCTGTTGGTTTTAAATATGCTGAGTAGAAATCATGGGTGTATCATATTTGAATTGAATTAATGTGTATTGATGAGTTTAAGTCATTTCTTTTAGATTGATGGATTATCTCATAACTCTTGATGGATTGCTTTTAACTCTTAAATGTATCTTAGGAGAGAGGAAATAGTTTGAGATTATATGCAGTCTATTTTTCTCTAAGAAATTTTAGTTTTATTTATTTATTACACTATTTTATTTAATTGAAAACCTTTGAGACCACATATTTGTATATTATGAGACTAATATGAGTAAGATTCTTTGTTGATTTTTTTTAGGTTTTAGTGTAAAACATGAACAACCCTGAATATGGCACATATGAATGGTGGCAAATGGATGTCTACTGCTCATGAAATCACTGCTATTGTAGAAGACGCCAAAAACGACATGTTGAGAGGGACCATTTATCATTAAATGGTCCCATGCAAGGTGTTTTAGAGAATTACGAAGAAACGAATATGGAAATGTCCGCAAGAATTCAAAATAATGATTTAATAATTGGAAGTGGTAATGGTTACCCAACATCATTGGTGAAGATAATGTTAATCATAGCCCCAATAATGAAAATATACATAACGATTACATGGATGGTTCTAACGACGACCATGCACATGTAGAAGAACAAATAACTATTGAATCCAATGCAAGAGAAATTCTAGATTCAATTAATATACACGCTGATGGAAAACCTCATGATAATGATATTATACATATGTAAAGGAAAACACTATACCCTGGTGCACAATGCTCCATATTGCAAGCTATGTTACCCCTTCTTAACTTAAAAGTTGTCCATGGATGGAAAAACAATAGTTTCATTGATCTTCTACAGTAAGTGTTTTTATACAAAATGGAAATTTCAAGTTTTTCTTAATACATGTTTCCAAAAATATAATTCCACTCTAAACTATATCTTATCATTGTTGATGGTACTATTATAGGTTGTTATCAGGTCTACTCCTTCCAATTAATAACAAATTGCCTAAATAAAAAAATGAGATCTTGTCATTGACAAAAGATTTAGGTATGGATGCTTCCAAGACATATGATGCATGTCTCAATGATTACATCCTATATTATGGAGATGGTAAGGAATCCTTATATGAATGTCCAGAATGTGGTGAGAAAAGGTACCATATCAGTACATCATCAAAAAAGCCTGGTAGGAATAAAGGTACTATGTCACACACCTTTAGCCCCACAATTTGAGAGGTTATTTGAATGTAAGGAAATGTCACAACTCATGGATTATCATGTGAGGGGAAGGAGCACAGATGGTGTTATGAGGATGTCGGTTGATGGAGTGGCGTGACGTAAGATCGAGGAGAAGTGGCCAATTTTCAAATATGAGCCACGAAATGCAAGAATATGACTAGCATTAGATGGTGTGAATCCTTATGGAAATCAATCAACACAATGGTCTACATGTCCAATAATTGCTATCAACAACAACCTACCCCCATGGTTATCAACCAGAAAGGAACATGCTATTTTGACACTTATCATACCAAGTTATACTTTATGGAAATTCCTAATATTGAGTCTACATGGTAATAGTAACAAATTTCATGGTGAAAATGAAAAATTGAAGTTGATGTCTTTACAGGTCCAAATCAACCGAAACATATGGACACATACTTGGAGCCTTTAATAAGCAAGTTATTAATTCTTTGGCAAGGAATGAATATGAAGGATGTATCTCGTCCTATTTCTTCAAGGATCTTTCAATTTCATGCAATGCTTCTTTTCACAATTCATGATGCTCAAGAGTTATCAATGTGTTGTGGTGAGTTATAGTTGGTGTTAATAACCTAATATTGTATTTATTAATTTCATTTATTTCATATTAAAATCCTAAATTATTACTTGATCTTGCATATAAAAATGAAAGGCCTTCAGACTAAGGGATCTTATGGATGCCCAACATGTGGGCCTTGCACCTCATCAAGAAGATCGAGTCATTTGGGAAATACTGTATACGATGAATATAGAATTTTTCTAAAGCCTGATCATCCATATCACGTACAAGATAAGGATGATTTTGTTGGAAAGGAGTGCCTTCTTAGGGAACCTTCAAATATGAATCCTGGGAGATGGATGCATGCATATAGAAGCAAAAATGGTAATTTTCATTCTCGCCTTTTAAATGATATACGATTACATTCCTAAAACATTGATTTGTTAAATTTATTATGAATTTTCTTTTTGGTAGGATCCCTTCCTTCAAGAATGACTCGAAAGAAAATATTTTCAGAGTTGCCATATTATGAAGACCTACCCATTGTTCACGTGTTTGATACAATGCACATAGGGAAGAATGTATTTGTTTGTTTATATAATATGCTATTTGAGAAGAGTTCAATACATGGGAGGAAACTAAATAAGCTACAAGTGAGGATGGACCTCAAAGAAGTAGGAAGAATGCTTCATCTTTGGCCAAATGATGATGGTAACTTTGTAGCTGATCCATGGTCCCTCACAAAGTAGGGGAAAGAGCAGATGATTAAATCCATAAAATCAGTAAGATTCCCAACAGGTTTTGGAGTAAATTTAAGAATGCATTCTCAAAAGGAAATGAACTTGTTGGAATGAAGACCCATGATTGGCATAATTTCCTTAGGGTATGTGCACATTGATTGACATTAACTATATTATCTATTATGTGATTTTCAAATTCTTTTATTTAAAAAATACTTATATAGCATGAGTAGTTGATTAATTTTAACATTCTAATTGCAATATCTATTACCTACTAGCCTTCTAAATAATCTCGATGACAACATTAGGAGGAAAATATACAATCTAAGTAGATTTTTTAGGTATGATGCATGGCCTATATAAGGAAAAAGGTCTCTTCAAGTACAATGTGATATACTAGAAAATTGTTCATCTATAATATTTTTTTTTCTTTACACAAATCATAGGCTTAACTTAATTAATTCTATTCTAGGTGGGTCACTTCAACAGAGATACACAAAAAATACTTAAATATGTGGAAGAAATAACTCCCCATTTTGATGTGTGACATGTAAAAATACTTCCCAACAAGTTTCTTCAGTGCACAGGAACACTACATTGTGCAACTCTTACATGAAATAGAGTTGTGTGGACTAGTTCAAACAAGGACAATGTTTCCTATTGAGTGTTATTTAAAGGTTTTGAAAAATTTTGTAAAGAAAAACGCTCGTCCTAAAGGTTCCATGCTTCAAGGGTACATGTTGTTCAAATCCACAGTTTATCCCACTGAATTGTGCAAAGAATTAAATATTGAAGGGCCGCAACTATGGGAATCAAAATAAAGTGAAAAGGTTGAAGGACATGTATTCATAGGACGAGAAAAAACTAGGGAAATTAAAGGTTATTAAACTTATATCTACATATGATTCACGATTTTGATTTGTGACTATGATGGTATAATGTGTTTTATGTTTATGATCCCAGATGTTGTTGAAAAGGAGGCTTTATTATTATATGTTGCAAGAAACAATGAACACACAAAAATATGGAGGGAGGAATATCAAAGCATCATGATGCCCAAAAAAGGAATTTTTCGTCATATGTATCTCGAGGTGGTCATAATTCATCTTCACATTCAGCAATAATGAGAAAATTTGAAAAGGATTGGCCTCCAGCTATGAGTTCAAAATATTTGAGAGATAGAGTAGCAAGGGCATGTAGAAAAATGATGAAAGAGTTACAACACATGTATTGGACATTATAAAAGGGCTAGAAGAGAATAAGGTGACTCATTATAAGGGGTTGTGGTGCAAGGGTCGTCATTACCGTGTTCGGAAGCTAGATGAAAATCGACAAACATTTGACTGTGGAATTGCTGCATATTTTACAGTATATTTTCAGTCACATGTTCGTGATGGAAACATAAAAACCAACACCTTGAGATACTATGGATTAATCGAAGATATCTTAGAGCTTAACTTTATATCTTTCAAGGTGGTATTATTTGAAGCTAAGTGGTTTATAAATATTGTAGTTGGAAATCATCCAACAACATATATGCATGAGAATGGTTTTTGCATCTTCAATCATAACAGGTTTGAGCAAACAGATGAACCATATGTTTTTCCTGACCAATGTGAGAAAATATTTTTATGTTGTCATCCAACAGAACGATCAAAGTCATTTTTCATTGAGTATAATCCTAGATCAATAAGAGTCTTCCAACCTTCACATGAAGAACAACCTATCTCAACAGAAATGTCATCTAATGGTAGCTCAGATGATGAATTTAATGGGAAAGAAGACATGTTTGAAATGTACAATGGATATTCAAATTATTTTGATGATTATTGACAAATTCTGTGAATAGTTCTACTCAAAAAAATGTAAATGTCTAGTAGTTCTATATTAGAGTTGTATTTTCATTTAAATCTATTATATGTATTTGTTTAGAAGAATCAAACCTATCATAATCTAAAAATTAATAGTATTTCAATGTTAAACATATCAGAGAACTATAATTAATGAATTTCTATCTTATAGAATTTAAAACTTAATTTTTACATGGGAAAGTTAGATATTAGAGGATTTGTTAAGATTTTTTTACCCTCCAAAATTATATTTTTTGATTAAAATATTTTCAAAATGTTTCATTTGATTATGAGTTACTATTTTTTTGTTGTTTCTTGTATGTATTTTAATTCATTTGCATACTTTTCAATTTATAATATACTCATTATTCCACTTCATATAATCAAAGGTTGATGCTTTTATAATATATATATATATATATATATATATATATATATTGCACTTGTTTCATTATTGGATTAATGCAATGAAGTATATAAAACTCGTTTTAACTTGGGAAATGTGTAATATTGAATTAGGTCTATTGATTCAATATGCCAACAAGAAAAAGACTAAAGTCTATTCGGACAAAGATTTTAAATGAATTTACGAGGGACACACCTTCTGGAGTCATAATTATTTATGAGATACCTTCCAAAGGAAGTAATTTATCTACAATTCCATCTTCCCATTTAGATTTTACAAATGATGTATATGTCCCAGTAGTAACTGATACCTGCCATAATGTGGAGCCTACACTTGAAACTGGATTTGAAATTGATAGGTTGCAATCATATAGAGAGTGGTTGATGAAGGTTGATGTTGATCCATTCATAAGAGATGCAATTCATGCAGCATGCAAAATAGCTATCTCTGACACAAAGAATGCAACATATACAGAAACAACAATTGATGATCTACTAAGGTAAATAGTCATTTATATTTTAATTATAAACTTTAGGGTTGTAATTACATAACATATGATTATTAATAATATATTATATGGCAATGTTCAGGAGTAATATCAATGTTCTCGAAGAAGACACTAACACCAATTGAAAACAAAATCAATCTCCTCCATTAGATGAACAAACTATGCCATCTATTGGTGCATCTTTTCAACCTCTCTTAAAACATCCAAATGAATATGTTAAAGGAGAGGCAACTAATGGTATGTCATTCATAATCACATTAAATGAAAAAGGGAAAGTGTTAAATGATGAAGGTGGGAGAACATGGAGAGACATACTTCACCATGAAGCATTGAGATTATTTGGTCCTACAATTACTAATGATTTTTGTCATCAAGGTAAAACACATATACTATGTTTTTTCATAAATTGCATACTTAATTTATGTAGTATAAACTATATACTTAACGTTTCATGTTTCATATTAAAAAAAATTATATATTGTACTCAATGTTACATTCCCTAAATTTCATTACTATGATACTAGAAACCTTAAGATTTTTTATATGGATTATTTACTTTCTATGTGTATTTCACAGATAAATCTAAGAAGGATGAGTTATTATCTCTTATGCATAAAGTATCGACAATTGTACCTCCAAAATAAATTCTTGATAGTATTGTTGAATATATTAAAATTACCAGGAATGATTTGAGAGGAGAATTGGTAAGAAACAAAAATGTAGTCAAGTTGCACTTCATAGGAGAAGGAGAGTGGAAGAGGTTATTGGATGAGACTGCTATTAAGAAAAAAAGGAAAAATGGAACTTCGGTTGGAAAAGACAAATATGCACATACTGTAGGAGCCTCTAGGTTGTCCACATGCCATTGATTGGGGAAAGGTGACATTTTATCTGCAGAGGCAAAAATTGTAAGATTAATACACTACTATGCTTCTCAAGGAAAATTTATTTTTTATATAATCAAATTTCTAAATATTTCATTGTTATTTAAAATGTAGTTGTAGGTGTTCAATACTAAAATTTCTGAAGATGACAAAGATTTTTCTTCATGCTATGGTGTATCTGCTCTCATTCATCAAAAGAGTAAAGATGGATTTCATCCTATTACAGTTTATGAGGTATTTTTTGACCTATAATTTTTTTGTTCTAGATAAATTTTTATAATATGAAAGAAGTATATGCAAATGAAAGTTTCAATTAATACAATTTATAGTTGTGTTGATATTATCTTATATGTGCCTTAGGTAATTGATCAACATGATGAAAGAGAAGATGAAGTTGAACTTTGAATCATGCATGAACCTTATCATATGTTTGGTTAGTTCACTTCAATTATTTTTTAAATCAATAGGATACTTTAGTTATGAAATACCATTAAATGCACACACTTTTTATGGTTTATTTCAATTCAATTGAAGTTATTGTTTGTGTTTTTCTCTGTTTATTTCATTTATGTATTTTTATTCACAAACTTATGTTTATACTTTTCTTTTTATGATTTTTCCAGCGACAAAATTTCTTTTAAGGATGAGCAATACAGATGATTTCAAGCGAATTATCAGTTTCATTTTTTTCATATCTCATAATAAACAAATTTCAAGACCTAAGACATTTCGTTATATTAATTAATGAAAAGTGACTTTTTGATAATCAATGTTGGAACATATGTATAACTTTTATTTTCTTTAATTAAATTATCTCCTTTTACATACTCATCGTTTTGGTTGTTGTATAATATACTTAAAATTTTAACATATGTAGATATTGTTATTACTTTGTAATTATTCATTTAATGTGAAAGATATCCATTTAATATATTTTTTCATAACTAGAAAGATATGTAATAGATTAGAAAAACAAAATTTTTTGAAATATCATGCCATCCTGAAGTTTTCACTCAAACAAAATTCTGTGAAGCTTGGAATTGAAATGACACTACTTAGAACTTTTATTTATTTATTTATTTTAATTTTCAAAGATTGAAATGATTCATCTACATGATCAATACCATGTTGACCAAAATGATCAGTAGTGATATTATGTATGTAAATTTATTATGCCCATCAACTTGGAATCATGTGAATATTTCAATGGAGAGACTCTTCTATTACTTGTAATTGATACTTGCCATAATGTAGCCAAGCACAAAAAAATCTACCATAGCTTTATTGTACACAATGAATTAAAATTTTTGGATGTAACTATGAGATACTTCAATTGCATTAATACATTTGATATTAACTAAATATATTTATGGTAATTGGATTTAAGCATAAGAAAATGGCCAAAATGTTCTCTTTGGTAATAAAATCAAACTCTTCCCAAAATACTCACCACATGCAATATATAACCTTTCTAAATAAAGAAGGTTATTTTTTTTGGCACCATTTCATATTTTATGGTGCTTTGCATCATATACAATTTTATTATAATAATAAAAAAAATGTAATTTTTTGCACCATTTTTTATTTTATGGTGCTTTGCACCATATACAATTTATTATTATTATAATAATTTTGATATTTTTATGATAATTATTTAATTTTTGTAAAATTGGTTTTGGTGCTTTGCATCACAATATCTTGATCCATGTCAGATTGGTTTTGTTGGTTTGCACTATACACCATGGAATGCCACATATGCATTTAACACCAAATTTAACATATTTTATTAACTCCACTTTTGCACCAGAAAACATAGCACCACTTGTGTATCTCCACATTATCACCACTTTTGCGCCACTATTTGAAAAGTAAAAATTTCTCAAATCCTTTACAAATTCTGGTGCTAATGTGTGGCTAAATGACCCTTCTTCTTGTAGTGAATGGTGGATTAGCTACCAGAGAAATGATATGACTCATGGTTGGATTATGGTGCTGTAATCCTGATTTGAAACAGAGGCCCAAAATGATACAAGTAATTCAGACTTTGAAGTTTGAAGTTGTGTTGCCTCAGCTCCCATCCATGATGCCCCGATTCATTGTGCTTCAACCGGAATTGCATTCAGATCGATCCGTCTGAATTTTTTGATTCAGTACTGCCCGAAGCTGTGACAGAGCCCTGTGTGACAGCGGACCGAAATGTGGAAGAGATGTATGTCCCGGTAACTCTTTGATTAACTGTCATTCCACATTGTGTGGAGACTAGCCATTGCTTACATAGCTTTTACTTCAATTTCAGGCTTTAACAACTGTAGGGTTGGAATTCTGTATTATAATTGTGGAAAATATTGTGATATTTCACTGTTTAAAATGTACTTTTCATTACTGGATGATAGGGTGAAAAATGAAAAATATTTAGATTGTACAAATTATAATCATTTGGCTAGGCAAGCTCAATGATTGTTTTCTTAGTATAAATATTGTACAAATTATAATCATTTGGCTAGCCAAGCTCAATGATTGTTTTCTTATTCAGAGAGTACCCAGATACACATCCTTGCTATTGACAGTAAACCAGATTGACATCCTTGCTATGGATAGAAAAAATATGTTTAGATGGTACAAATTATAATCACTTGGGTTATGGTGGGTTGTTAAGTTTAATGATTGTTACACTATTTAGACTATCCAGATTCAAATTCACATTCTTGTGTTATTGATAGCAAAAATATTGTTGTAATGGATTCAAATGTGTTATAGTTTTCAAGTGAGTATTTTTTTTTTGGATTAAAAAAAAATATTGTATAAACTATTGACCATAGAGATTTATTCTACAGCCTGGTATGAGGGGATGTGTAAGTTTGTGTACCCATATTCACAAAATACCCTGTGGATGGTCAAGCTCAATGATTGTTATCTTATTCACAAAGTACCCAGATTCAGATTCACATCCTTGCTATTGATAGCAAAAATATGGTTGTAATGGATTCAAATGTGTCACAATTTCCAATTTCCAAGTGACTATTTCTTTTCTTGGATTAAAAAAAAATATATATTGTACAAATTATTGAGGTTCATTTTACAGCTTAGTATGAGGGGATGTGTAAATTTATATACCCATATTCACAAAGTACCTTGTGGATGGTCAAGCTCAATGATTATTATCTTATTGACAGAATACCCCGATTCATATTCACATCCTTGCTATTGTTAGCAAAAATATGGTTGTAATGGATTCAAATGTGTCATAATTTCCAAGTGAGTATTTCTTTTCTTGGATTAAAAAAAATTATTGTACAAATTATTGAGATTCATTCTACAGCGTAATATGAGGGGATGTGTAAGTTTGTGTACCCATATTCACAGAGTACCTAGTGGATCGTCAAACTCAATGATTGTTCCTTACTATTGATAACAAAAATATGGTTGTAATGGATTCAAATGTGTCACAATTTCCAATTTCCAATTTCCAAGTGAGTATTTCTTTTCTTGGATTAAAAAAAAATATTGTACAAATTATTGAGGTTCATTCTACAACCTAGTATGAGGGCATGTGTAAATTTGTATTCCCATATTCACAAAGTATCTTGTGGATGATCAAGCTCAATGATTGTTATCTTATTGACAGAATACCCAGATTCAGATTCACATCCTTGTTATTGATAGAAAAAATATGGTTGTAATGGATTCAAATGTGTCATGACTTCCAAGCGAGTATTTCTTTTCTTGGATTAAAAAAAAATATTCTACAAATTATTGAGGTTCATTCTACAACCTAATATAAGGGGATGAGTAAGTTTGTGTACCCATATTCACAGATTATCTAGTGGATTGTCAAACTCAATGATTGTTCCTTGCTATTGATAGCAAAAATATGGTTGTAATGGATTCAAATGTGTCACAATTTCCAAGTGAGTATTTCTTTTCTTGGATTAAAAAAAAAATATTGTACAAATTATTGAGTAGAGAGGTTTATTCTAAAGCCTAATATGAGGGGATGTGTAAGTTTGTGTACCCATATTCACAGAGTACCTTGTGGATGGTCAAGCTCAATGCTTGTTACTTATTCATAGTGTACCCAGATTTAGATTCATATCCTTGGTATTGATAACAAAAATATGGTTGTAATGGATTCAATGTGTCACAATTTCCAAGTGCATATTTATTTTCTTGGATTAAAAAAAATATTGTACAAATTATTGAGTAGAGAAGTTCATTCTATAGCCTAGTATAAAGAGATGTGTAAGTTTGTCTATTAGCCTATTCCCCTTTAAAATAAAATTAAAAATTAAAAATTTAGAAATAAAAAAATGTGTGAATATATCATTTTAAAAAAGTATGTATATATCATAAAAAAATTAAGTTTTTTATAGTTAAAACTTTTATTTGGTCTAAAAAAATTTGCAGGTAGAAAAATTTGATCAAATTTTGATCACTCTCTCTTCATGTTAGATCCATACTTCAAATAAAATATGCTGACTCAATTCAAATTTATAAATTTTATTCAATACTCTAAAGTCAAGTCTTTTTAGTAAACAAATTATTTTTCCAATTTTATAAATTCAAATATCAAAACATTACTTTTGTGATATTTATGAATAATTATAGTAATATCAACATATCTATCGAAATTAATAATTCTCTACAAATTCTTATCAAAATAAATAAAAATAAAAATAAATCTTATAATTTTAACAAACAGTCAGCAAATTTCCAAAAACAAATAATTCTAAAATATAAGTAACACTAAATTCATTAAGCTACTACATTATTTTTCAGCGAAAAATACTCCACAAAATCATTAAACCACGTTTTTTTTCGCAAAAACACTCTGTAAAATCATTAGACGACTGCTTTTTTGACCGGCAAAACTCCGTAGAATCGTTCCGCTGTTGCTTTTTCGTTGGCATGTTGGCAAAATGTAAATGATTATCACCTGGTTTGCGTAAACATTGTCGTTATAAAATAAATTGATTCTTTGAGTCTCCGTAGCAAATTTTTTTAGGGTTATAGGTTGGAAAATAAAATAAATTGAATTTTTTAATAAAATAACTATTCTTTTTATTAATTATGTTGATATGTTTGTTTATTTTAGAATAGTGATTTTATAATTTTAATTTAATTATCAATAATTATTAAGTGGATGATGAGATTCTATTTTTTAGAATATTCTAAAAATTCATAATTGTGTATATATTTATTTCAAAGTAATTATGTTTTTTATTTTTATTTTTAATTAAATTGATTAACTAAAAAAATCTCATATGAGTTATGGTTTTTTGGGCATGTCATTTTTATAACCATGTTATTAGTTCATAGTATTGTAACAAAACTTATTTACACATTAAGGATCTCCATATTAAAGTGGACCTAAATCTCCTTCTTTAAAAATTTTGTTCCATTTTTTTAAAATGTATATATTTTTAACTTATATAATAATTATTTTTATAATTAATAGCATCAAGAGGTGCTCTCGAGCTCAATATTGTAGAGATGTTGTAAAGTAATGTTATATTTAATATTTTGACTAAGTCAAGTTACACAAAAATAAATAAATAAATAAATAAGTTAAATTAAATAGAAAGATAAATGTATGTAAGGTAAAAGATTTAACTGGCTTAAAATAAAATAATCATAAAAAGGAAAATAACTTTATAAAAATAAAATAAAAATGGTAAATTATGTTGACCCATGGTATTGACCAAGTGTCCAAAGGAATCAAATCTTTTGATATGTAAACCCCTTTTAGAGTGAAAAACTTTCTAGCCAAGTATGGAAGAGATATTGTACTGATATGTTTTGTTATTGTCATCTTGTGTTATCTAAACATTTTGACTAGGTCAAATTACATAGAAATATAATTAGATTTAAAAAAAATAAAATTAAAATGAAATTGAAGTAAAATAATCAATTTACAATTTTTATTCCAATGGTATTATGGTGTAAGAAATATATATATATATATATATATATATATATATATATATATATATATATATATATATATATATATATATAACAAACCTAGATATCTTGATCTAGAAAGCACCAAGAGAGATCAAATCTCTTTTCACTCTAAAAGGGGTTTGCACATCAATAAATTTGAGGCTTGGTAGATAGAGAGTTAAGATGGATCTAGGCTAGTTGTGCCAAGAGACACTCTTTAGGCTACTATGGAAGATATCTAAACATTTTAATTTGATAGAATTACATAAAAATTAAAATAAATTAATAATTACCGTTCCCGTTTCAACTTAATGTGGATGATGATATGTTGATTTTTTTGTTTTTTTTTTTAATTTTTTTAATTGAGTGTGATAGAGAGTTTGTTAGGTTGCATTGAATTTTAATAAATTTAAAAAATTTGATGTGCCAACAAGGAGCAATATTTATGCCACATGACTTCTCATCCACCAATTTTCTAGCGATTTTTAAAGCATACATAATTTTAGAAAAAAATGCCTTATATCTTGATTGTAAAGGATAGAAACACTTCAACAAAATTTTTTTTTCAAGACGTGAGATTCTTAAGAGTTATGTAAAATCAAAATTAATAATACTAATTTTGTTGTAATAAGTTATTTTTTATGAATTTTTAATTGTCACAAGATAAGATGCATCATGAAGTTTTTTTTATGCTCATTATATATTGATGGTCATCACAATTTACCAACCATTAAATTTATGAGTAGTCTAATTTATAGACTAAACTACATTTTTAGTCTAACTTATAGACTAAGCTACATTTTTGAAGATTAATTTTAACCAAAATGCACTCAAAAATATATTTTAAGCAACAAAAAAAACCACATTCTTACCTAAATTGTATACCTGATCCCGTGAAAAAGACCATTTAGTCTATAAGTTAGAATGCACCTTAAATTTATATGAATGTGCTACTCTAAATATTTTACTTTTAAATTAAGTCTATTTTAAAATTGATCTTTTTTGTAATACTTTTTTTTCCATTATGCAAATATACTTATATTTTAGTGTTGTAGTGAGAAAGATATTTGTCAATTTTAAAATTTGAATTGATAATTTAAAAATGATATAAATGTATTTTGATTATAAATAAGAATATTTTTGAACAATTGACTAAACGGTGGAGCAATGGTACTTCCCATGCTACCACTAGTAGTCAAAGAAGTGAGAAGGTCAGATTACGTCGTATTACCAAATTTATATTCATTTTCTCCCCTCCCACCACCCCCCCCCCCCTCTCTTTTCATTTCCCTAAAATCATTTATTAAGAGAGATTTGAGTAGAGGGGCCGCAAGAAAACCATATTATGATGGTATGAAAGGTAGATAAAATAGAGGAGAATATCAAAAAATGGTACAAAAACTACTTAACCTAATTTCCAAGGTTGGCATAACAAGTACCAAATCTAATTTCCAAGTTCGACACTAGTATCCAACCTAATTTCCAAGGTTAACCCACAAATTCCTCTGATACAAGAAATAAAATTGTGAACCTTCTTCGGAAGGAGGAGGGAAATGCACATAGGGGTTAAAGATATATGCTTCCATGTGTGGGGAGTGTTCAGAACACATACTAGGTGCTAAGGAAGAGATTCCATGAGTTGTGGAAGTACCCATGAGCTCAGAAAAATATAATTGTGAGTGGATTTTATCCTAATACTTTACAAGCAAACAAAACTTGTTTGGACTATCAAAATTGTGCACAAGCATATTAAAGTCAAGCTATAGTAAGTAGTAAATAGCTAGGACAACTAAAGCTTGAGTTTGACCACTGAATTTGGGCAGAGAGGCCCAAACCCAACATGGGAAAAGAGGGTTGCAAATTCGATGCTTGTTAGGAAAGTAAATAATCACTAAGAGGGTATGACATTGAAATATTGTATTATTAGAAAATGGACTCCCTTGTGTTGATGCAAACGCGCCTGTAAAATTTGTGGAAGTCTTGGGATCAATGCGTAGAGGGATTTATACCATCTGAATGCTTGGCTAGTGGGAAACGAATTATAGAATGAGATAGGAACAACTGAGACCATGGTTGGACATTGATTAGGTTAATGAGAAGTTAGTCACCTTGCCTCATTTACATGCTTGAACACATCCCTAGGTTGAAGGACTAAGGAACTTTATGTTGGATTGGATAAAATGCTGAAAATATTTGGCCTTGTCTTATTGAATTCCTTATAACCTATTACACTAGTATGAGAGAACATGTTGAGGGTGGAGATTCATGGCTTCCCACTATATTAATTCATAGAGATACCATCTGAATGCTTGGCTAGTTGGCAACGAATTATAGAATGAGATAGGAACAACTGAGACCATGGTTGGACATTGATTAGGTTAATCAGAAGTTAGTCACCTTGCCTCATTTACAGTCTTGAACACATCCCTAGGTTGAAGGACTAAGGAACACTATGTTGGATTGGATAAAATGGTTAAAAGATTTGGCCATGTCTTGTTGAATTCCTTATAACCTATTACACTAGTATGAGAGAACATGTTGAGGGTGGAGCCTCATGGCTTCCCACTATGTTAATTCATTCGAAACTAGCATATATATGTATATGTATATATATCTATATCTACACAAGTACACACATACACTTGAGTGATAGCTTGTATGCAATGGTGACCCATTTTTCACCATATAATTGTCATATGTATGTGATTGGACACATAACATGAGCAAGAATTAATTGAATAAGGAGTAACCAAAAAATTATTTTGAGGTTCCTAACCCAATGGTTTTCTCATAGACAAATGAAAAATTTACATGCAAAAATGATTGCTACTAAGCATCTTTAATGGTAATGTTTCATGGTAATTATGTATGCAAATAAATATCTCTTTTGATAAGGTGGATATTGGTGGCCACCTACCTATTCCATTGGCTCACAACACAATTTTCTATTTAGGTAGTTTTTTCTATAGTTTTTAAGCGTGAAATTCTATAACCATTTTGAGACGCTAAATGGAATTTTTTGGAGAAATGTAAGACAAAAAAACCATATACTATTGTCAATAGTAATAAATGTACTTCTCAGATAGACCTTTCCAATGGGATGCTTTGTGCATCAAATGAATATAGTATGCCAAATTTATGACCCCGAGAAGTTGACATTCCAACATACCCCATTGGGGCCCAAAATCCCCGTGATTCATCTCCCATGATTAAACTTTTAGATGTTTAGGGTGTCTCATTGCTTCTTTATGATAAAAATTCCTCTGAGCGTTTTTGTAACATAGTTTGGAGAAGGCATGTAGTTGTCACATCGCTTCTCAGAGATAACTTACCAGCATTTGAGTTAATTTATTTTCAATATGCATTTATCAATTTCAACATTTTTCCATTTATTAATAGAAGCCCATTTTCACTTTTTCTATGTGTTTTGGTTGTAAATATGCATTTGATTTAGATCCATTCATAAATTTGAATTAGTGGTATTAGAATAGTCTACTCTTTATCTATTTTTCCATGTGTGTCCCCAACAAGGTCAGGGTATATGGAGTTGGGAATCGAATTGTTTGAGCCCTTGCAAGACCATTATCACCAACCCCAATGGCATCTCATGGCATAATAAAATAAATATGATGGAGTAGTAGATCCTATTAAATTTTTGCTCAAAGATTCCATCAAGTGATGAAGGAACAAGACGATGGAAAAATTTTACTAGATCCTTTGAAGGATGCCAATATGCAACACATCTTCATCAAGCACCCACTTTGGAGGAGCCATCCCCTTTAAGGTAAAATTTAATGTTGGTATTCCTATATTTGAAGGAAAGATCCTCTAGATAAATGGTTAAATATGCTAATATGGTATTTTTTGGTCCATAATTTTTCTGATAGAAAAAATATTATCTTTGCACTCCTTAAGTACCCCCTATTGAGAAATGTAGGGCAAGGTTTGATTAGGGTTTTATTACATATTTCTTTTTAACTTTGACAAGTTCTTGTGATTATAATTATTATGTTATGTTAATCATCAAGACAAATGCCAAAAAAAAATCACAATGCAAACAATAGGGACACTAGAAATAAGCTCCAAGCTAGGGAAAAACCCAAAGAATTTCCTCTTCTTATATAATCTATTTCAATGAAGACCTCTAAGACCAAGGCACAAAATAACCCACCAAGATCAGGCCATCTACCCAAGACAAATATCTGCTCCTCTACTACTCTTCCTGCATAGAATTGGACCTACGGAAACCCTAGCTTTCTAGAAAAACTCGCACCAAGGAGAGAAAAACTCGTCCCCAAAAAAATAGAGAGAGATCCCGCCTTCTCCTCTTATTCACACCACCTTTATTGCCGCATACATCCACAAGAATATTTAGCTCCAAGAGTGTACAAATTATTGAGCAGAGAGCTTCATTCTACAACCTAGTATGAGGGGATGTGTAAGTTTGTTTGTCCATCTCTTCCCTTTAAAATAAAGATAAAAGTAAAAAATTCAGAAATAAAAAAATGTGTGAGTAAGATGTTTAAATCTTATAATTTGGTTATTGATACAATATTTTAGTAATTTGCCTCATAAAATGTCTCGATATACATGCAAATATTTTAATATCAATTGCGTATATATTATATATCATTTAAAAAAATTTATGTATATATCATGAAAAAATTAAGTTTTTATGTTTAAAACCTTTATTTGGTATTATATGTACTCTATTTAACATTCAAAAATACAATTTAAACAATGAAAAATAGCACATTGTATTTTACACTCTAAAAAAATTTGTAGGTGAAAAAATTTGATCACTCTAAACTCAGTTAGATCCGGACTTAAAACAGATCTATACTAATTCAATTCAAATTTATAAATTTTGTTCAAATCTTTTAATAAACAAATTGTTTTTCCAATTTTATAAATTCAAGTATACTGATATTTATAAATAATTATACTGATAACAACAGATCTATGAAAACTACCGATTCTCTGCATATTCTTATTATCATTAAAAAAAAAAAATTAAAATTTTAGCAAACATCTAATAAATTTCCCAAAACAAATAGTTCTAAAATATAAATAACACTAAATTCATTAAGCTACTACAATCTTTTTCTGCGAAAAATACTCCACATAATCATCAATAATTAAACGATGGTTTTTCTCGCAAAAAAAGCTCTCTTAAATCATTAGAGTACTCCATTTTTGACCGGCAAAACTCCGTAGAATCGTTCGGCTGCTGCTTTTTCGCCGACATGTTCGCAAAATGTAAATGATTATCACGTGCTTTGCGTAAACAATGTCGTTATAAAATAAATTGATTCTTTGAGTCTCTGTAACATTTTTTTTTTGAGTTATAGGTTAGGAAAATGAGATAAAATAAATTGGTTTTTTTAATAAAAGAATTATTTGTTTATTAATTATGTTTTTTTATTTTATTTTAGAATAGTGTTTTTATAATTTTAATTTTATTATCAATAATTATTAAATGGATAATGAGATTTTATCTTTAAAATATTTTCAAGTATTCATATGTGTATATATTTATCTCAAAGTAATAATGTTCTTTTTACTTTTTTAATTAAATTGATTAACTAAAAAAAAGTCATATGAACAAGTGTTGTATGGACTGAGTTATGACTTTTGGGCATGTCATATTGATAACCATGCTATTAACTCATAGTATTGAAACAAAGTTTATTTACACATTAAGAATTTCCATATTAAAGTGGACCTAAATCTCTTTCATTAAAAATTTTGTTCCATGTTTTTTTTTAAATGTATATATGTTTAACTTGTATAATAATTATTTTTATAATAAATTGCATCAAAAAGGAGCTCTCTAGCCCAATATTGTAGAGATATTGTAAAATAATGTCATATTTAACAATTGACTAATTCAAATTACATAAAAAAATTTAAATTAAATAGAAAGATAAATGTAATGTAAAAAGTTTAAGTGACTCAAAATAAAATAAAAATAAAAAGGAAAATAACCTTATAAAAATAAAATAGTAATAAAAATAAAAATGGTTGGCCCATGGTATTGACCAACTCTCTAAATGGATCAAATCTTTTGATATGTAAACCACTTTTAGAGTGAAAAACTTTCTAGCCAAATATGCAAGAGATATTGTACTAACATGTTTTGTTATTGTCATGTTTTGTTGTTCCAATGGTGTTATTGTCATGTTTTGTTATTCCAATGGTATTATGGTGTAAGATATATATAACTAACTTAGATATCCTAGATCTACAAAGCAGCAAGCCAAATCAAATCTCTTTTCCCTTTAGAAGGGGTTTGCACATCAATAGATTTGAGGCCTGGTAGATCCTGAGTTAAGATGGATCTAGGCTAGTTGTGCTAAGAGACGTTGTTTAGCCTACTATGGAAGAGATGTAATGCCCCATTATGTTATGTTATCTAAACATTTTGAGTTAATCAAATTACATAAAAATAAAAATAAATTAATAATCATATTATTAAATAAAACATGTTGACTAGGTTAACTTACATAAGAATAATATATATATATATATATATATATATATATATATATATATATATATATATATATATATAAAACCTAGATCTCTAGATCTACTGAGCACCACAAGGGATCAAATCCCTTTTGACTCGAAAATATGTTTGCACATCAATAGATTTGATGCTTGGTAGATCCAAAGTAGCTCCTTAACCTACTATGGAAGAGATGTAATTTTCTATTAGGTTATGTTATCTAAACATTTTAATCAGATAAAATTACATAAAAAATAAAATAAATTAATAATTAGTAGAAGACTTCCTATTTTAACTTAATGTAGATGAGGATTTGTTGACCCTTTTTTTTTTTTTTTTAATTTACCACCTAGATTGACTCTCAAGAGAATATGCTCAACATATGATTCTTCTGAATGCTTATCAACCCTGTAGTGTGTTAGAGAATTTGTTAGGTTGCATTGATTTTTTTTTTTTTAATTTAAATTGATGTACTAACAAGGAGCAAGATTTCTGCCACTACCAAGGCTTGATATTCTTAAGGGTTAAGTAAAATCAAAGTTAATAATAATATATTTTTTAATAAATTAGTTTTTATGAGTTTTTAATTGTCACAAGATGAGATGTACCATGAAGTGTTTTGATGATCACTATATATTTTATATTGATGACCATCACAATTTACCAACCATTAATTTAGGGGTACACTAACTTATAAAGGAAATGACATTTTTCACTACATTTTTTCTCATTAATTTTAACCAAAATGCATTCAAAAATATATTTTAAGCAACAAAAAAATCACATTCTTTCCTAATGAAAAATTCCATTTAGTCTTAGACTATGCCTTAAATTTATATCAATATGCTACTCTAAATATTTTAATTTTAGATTAAGTCTATTTTAAATTTTATCATTTTTGTAATAATATTTTTCCATTATGCAAATATAATTATGTTTTAGTGTTGTAGTGATGAGAAAGATATTTTGTCAATTTTATAATTTTAATTGATAATTTAAAAATGATAAAAATGTATTTTTATTATAAATAAGAATATTGTTCAACAATTGACTAAAGGGTGGAGAAATGGCAATTCCCATGATACCACCACCAATCAAAGAGGTGAAGAGGTTAGATTACCTTTCCCACTATTAAAGATTACATTCATTGAGAACCCGTACGCCCTATTGCCAAATTTAAATTCATTTTTTTCCCTCTCTTTTCATTTCCCTAAAAGAGAGAGTTGGGTAGAGGGGCCTTATACAAATGATATTATGATGGTATGTAAGGTAGATGAAATAGAGGAGAATATCAGAAAATGCTACAACAACCACCTAACCTAATTTTCAAGGTTGGTGCAACAAGTACCCAACCTAATTTCCAAGGTCAACACTAGTATCCAACCTAATTTCCAAGGTTAACCCATGAATTCCTATGTTAAAAGAAAGAAAATTGTGAACCTTCTTGGGCAGGAGGAGGGAAATGCACATAGGGGTCAAGGAGATATTCTTCCATGTTTGGGGAATGTTAAAAACACATAATAGGTGCTAAGGAAGAGATTCCATGAATTGTGGAAGTGCCCATGAACTGAGAAAAATATAATTGTGAGTGGATTTTCTCCTAATATTTTACAAGAAAACAAAACTTGTTTGGACTATCAGAAAATGTGCACAATGATAATAAATTCAAACTATGTTAATTACTAAATAGTTGGGCCAACTAAAGCTTGGATATGACTATTGAATTTGGGCAGAGAGGCCTAAAACCAACATTAGAAAAGAGGGTTGCAAATTTTATGCTTGTTAGGAAAGTAAATAATCACTAAGAGGATACAACATTGAAAGACTATACTGTTAGTGAAGGCACTCCCTTGTGTTGATGCAAATCAATCGTGAAGATCCCTGTAAAATTTTTGGAAGTCTTGGGATCAATGGGTAGATGGATTTATACCATATGAATGCTTGTCTAATGGGCAAGGGATTGTAGAATGAGATAGGAGCAATTGAGACCATGGTTGGATAGTGATTAGGTTAATGAGAAGTTAGTCACCTTGCCTCATTGTCATGCTTGAAAAAATCCCTAGGTTGAAGGATTAAGGCATTTTATGTTGGATTGGATAAAATGGTGAAAATATTTGGCCCTATCTTGTTGAATTCATCATAACCTATTACACTAGTATGAGAGAACATGTTGAGGGTGGAGCCTCTTGGCATCTGACTATGTTAATTCATTGAGGCTTTTGAAACTAGCATATATATGTATGTGTATATGTATATATATCTATATCTACACACACACACACACACACACATGAGTGATAGATTGTATGCAATGGTGAGCCATTTTTCACTATATAATTGTCATATGTATGTGATTGGGCACATAACATGAGCAAGAATTAATTGAAGAAGGAGTAACCAAAAAATGATTTCAAGTTCCTAACCCAATTGTTTTCTCATAGACAAATGACCAATGTACATGTAAACATGATGGCTTCTAAACATCTCTAATGGTAATTTTTTTTGGTAGTTATATATGAAAATAAATATCTATTTTGATAAGGTGGATATTGGTGTCCACTACCTATTACACTGGCTCACAACACAATTTTCTATTTTGGAAGTTTTTTCTATAGTTTTTAAGTGTGAAATTCTATAGCCGTTTTGATGCCCTGAATGGATTTTTTTGGGAAAACAAGACAAAAAAATCATATAATATTAGAAATATTAAAAAATTTACTTCTCGAATAGACCTTTTTGATGGCATGTTTTGTGCATCAAATGAAGATAGTATGCCAAAGTTACGACCCCGAGAAGTTGGCATTCCAAGTTACCCTATCGGTGACCAAAAGACTCGAGTGATTCATCTCCCATGATTATTTTTTTAGATGTTTAGGTTGTCTCATTTATTATTTATGATAAAAAGGCCTCTGAGCCTCATTGTAACATAGTTTTGAGAAGGCATGTAGCTTTCACATCTCTTCTTAGAGATAAGTTACCAACATTTGAGCTAATTTGTTTTCAATATGCATTTATAAAATTTCAACATTTTCCATTTATTAATAGAAGCCCATTTTCACTTTTTCTATGTGTTTTGGTTGTAAATATGTATATCATTTCGTTTCATAAATTAGAATTAGTGGTATTATAATGGTCTACTCTTTATCTATTTTTATGTGCATGTCCCCTACAAGGTCAAGGTATATGGAGTTGGGAATCGAATTGTCTGAGCCCTTGCAAGACCATTCTCACCAACCCTAATGTTCTGTAATGGAATAATAAAAGAAATATGATGGAGTAGGAGATCCTATTAAATTATTGGTCAAATATGCCATCATGCGATGAAGGAACAAGATGATGGATACATTTTCCCAAATCCTTTGAAGGATGTCGATATGCAACACATCTTCATCAAGCATCGACTTTGGAGGAGTCATCCCCTTTAAGGTAAAAGTTAATTTTGGTATTCTTATATTTGAAGGAAAGATGGTCTAGATAATGGTTAAATATGCTAAAATTGTATTTTTTGGACCATAATTTTTATGATAGAGAAAATATTATCTTTGCAATCCTTAAGCCCCCCCTATTAAAAAATCTGAGGCAGAGTTTGATTAGGGTTTTATTATATATTCCTCTTTAACTTTGACAGAAGTGCTTGTCATTATAATTATTACATCATCATTTTTATGTTATGTTCATCATCAAGACAAATGCCAAAAAATAAGATCACAATGCAAACAATAGGGACACTAGAAATAAGCTCCAAGCCAGGGAAAAAACCAAAGAAATTTCTCTTCTAATATAATCTCTTTCAATGAATACTTCTAAGACTAATGAAAAAAATATCCCACCAAGATCAGGCCAGCCAGCCAGCCAAGAAAAATATCTTCTCCTCTGCTACTCTTCCTGCATAGAATTGGACTTATGAAAATCCTAGCTTTCCACAAAAACTCACACCAAGGAGAGAAAAATTTGTCCCAAAAAAATAGAGAGATAACCCGCCTTCTGATCCTCTTCACACAAAATTTATTACCTCAGACATCCACAAGAATATTGAGTTCCCAAGTGTGTACAAAATAGGTTTATTCCACCTCTTTAAATATCCTTTCTCGTGTGTGCAAGAGGCTCTTCAAGGCTGAATTTTTGGGATGTCCAACCTGATCCTTGGATGCTTCTAGATATGAATTTACATAAAATAAATTTTCTTATTCTTGATACAAGAGCCCTTACAGAACTTTAACGTTATGAATTTGAATTGAATCCCTATAACAGACAATGGGTGTTATACCTAGAAAAAATAACCATGGGCACAAAACCCATTTACAATAAATAAATTTTTTTTTACAAAATACGTTTTTTTTTCTTTTCCTTTTGACAAGTAAAATTACTACATCAAGTCATGACTCAAATACAATTATGAATACCGACACTAGTGACATATTCAAAACTTCCTCTTAAATAGGTAGGTATTCATAATTGAATAGCGGTACATGGACAATACTTCCAATGAGAATTTCTCATAAGAAGAGTTATATTGGTAAGCCATCTTGTAAGCATCAACATCATTTTTATCACAACCAACACTGTCTATCAGGACTACTAGATAAGCTCAAACTCATTTCAGAGCATTATGCTGGGAGGCTTTATGTGGGACACCACCACACCTCTAAGGCTTATACCACATCCAAATTTTCACAAAGTATGTCCTTTTAGGACTATTCTTATCTTGGATTCCTAATCCTCAAAGAATATCAGTCCTCTTAGACCACTCTTCTCTTGGATACCTTGTCAGATCACCAAATAGTGTTGATCACATGCCTACTACTTGTATCAGATTATCAATCCTCAAGGAGTATCAATCTCAGTTGCTTACCCAGTCCTCCAAACCCAATTCTCTCCTCATGGCATTCAATATGACTTAGGACTGTTATTCCTAGTCTAGTGCATGATACATGAAGTAGAGAACTATATTCGTCACTCCCCCTTAACTAGGGAGCAGTGTCCATCATCATCACTCTGTCTCAACTAGAAAGGATGCAGTAATTCCACACACACAAGGGAATGAAACCAAAGCTCCATGTCAAGTAGGGAGATGAATGCATCAACAACTAATTGATCTTCAAGGTCATGAAAATAACTTTAAGGGATTATATGTAGAGTTATCCATCAATACAAGGTCATCATCATCACCTTTCGTTCCATAAATCTATATCAATTGCATCCTTAATCATCATAGAGATCGAACGTGGATCCCTCTGAACTTCAGGGAAGTGATTTTCCAAGAAATGATCATTGAAACATCAACAAACTGCTCCCTTTTCTTTCTGTGTCATGTTTCCTTTGGACTTATACTTCCAAAGTTATCCTCTCAATTTCTATAAATGAGTCATAGTCATATCATGCATGGTTGTCACATAATATTCATTGAAAACATCTTCTTCAGGTAGCATAACTGTATAGAACCATCAAAGTCACATCAGATAAGGATGTCATGTATTTATCTTCTTTAACATCATGGTCATCCTTCATGCATATCATCATATGAGGAGTCTTCAATGAAATATCACTTTTTAGGAGATTTCATTGGATGAAGAACTTCTTTTTTCAAACCATATTGTGCCAATGTAATCAAAGTTATTGTTCTGACTACAAACTAAAGATATGTTACATAAAACATGCACATATTACCTAATCATCTGTCCTTCTTTAAATTTCTCCTTATCTCTAATATGAGGTCCATTATGTTGCAATTGTGCCAACAAGCTTCTAAGAAGCCTAATCCAAACCCAAGAGAGTTGAAAATAATAGTGATACCATCATGCTCATTCTTCCTAAGGTGAAGAAATCACACCATGAAATCATCAAGAAGGATCCTTGAATGTTCCTTTCATATCATAATCCATATTTTAGAATGATCGTTATACCTACTAGATTACTGCTACATCATGCATCAGTTTTATGTACAACGAATCCTTCTCTATACTTCTATCAATCCTTCCCTTTCATCAATCATCTCCTCATGGTGATTTTCTCATCTAGGCATCCACGTTCACAAAACCATTCTTCACATAAATCTTACTTTATGCATCAAATTTCTCAAGGATCCAACATGATTACCAAGTTAAAACTTCCAAGTTCCTTTAATTTCCCTCCTTCCATCATGTTTGCCAAAACAAATGATTTTGTTTACTTAGCCATCCTTTTTTCTTTACTTCTTGTACCCATTAGGGGAATTTGAGGTCTAAAATGGGTCTCCTAAGAAAAATGTACAACCAAAATTAACTTTATAAGAACCAATATGATTCAAGATGATGATGTCAACCATGGGGGATGATTTGCCATTTTTGAAGTAAAAAAATAAAAATGTTATAAAATTATAAAATAATAAACCTACTTTTTAAACTCATATTTTCAACTTATCTCGTTAGATTTTTACTCAAATTTCGAGTGGGAGTACTCATTAGATGCAAAATTTAATTTCTCATACAAGGAGTATCCATGTTGCATACTTTTGATACACCCTGCTACAATAAAAATGAGAAATACATGAAAACACGTTATTGCAATCACGTTTTTCATGTATTTCTTATTTTTCGTGTAATTGGTGTTACACAAAAATTTGTCAATGTCCCTGTACTCCCCGTTCCTTGATCCTAGAGGACCCATACAATGACCCTTGTGTAATTTCCAAGCATGAGATACATACCCCTGAACCACACTTTGTTTGCCAATTCATCTCCCTTTACAACTTTTCTGGAAGATCCCAATAAAAACCTAGTTTTCAAGGTTGGTGCTTTGTCTCATTGTCTGACCTGCACCGATAGCAGATATTTTTCATTAAGACCTGCGTCGATGAGTGCTCTATCTTAATGTTTGACCCGCATTGATCCTCTTTTGGAAAGTTTTTTAAATAGAAACGAAGTTTACATGAATAGAAGCTTCGCGAGGCAGAGAGTTGGAAGTTTGTTTTGAGGATATGGCCGAGGAATTCCCCTTTGGGATTCTTGTTCCCATAAAATAGAAACTACTCCAAAGGATAATATTTTCTCCCATTATTTAAGGGGCCACATCCTCCTCCTCCATTGATATATAAGGAGACTTCTTTCACCTCTGTTGGCTTAGTTAGAAGCAACAATCCTAGAGAGAAGAAGCAATCATTGTGCTATTATAGCTTAGGCAGAATAGAGCAGAGTGTGATTGTTTTTGTGTGCTAGGAACATAGTGAGATCTTAGACCTTTTTTTACGAGGGTGTCGCAAACATGCTTGGATACAAACTTGCAGAATGAGAGCCTCAACATCAAGGCTTGGTTGTAAACTCCCCTTGTCATTATCATAATAAAATGCAACTGATGTTTCCACTCTTGTTTACATTTATAATGATATTTCTAGAATTCGTTGATTAGATAGATAGGTTGTAATTGTTTTATGTTTATCGTGATTTTACTCTTGTCGTGGTGTCTTGACTGTATGTACGGGTAATCAAATGTTGGTAGCAACATGTATCGAGCTTGGGAAGAGCAATAGATCAAGAAGCTTCGACGGAAGAGGACAACATAGCATCAGAACAAGGTAGGTCATCTTCCTTGCTTTGAATTTCATTTACAATCTAGGAAGGTAGATGTTAGAATGTTCCCTTATTACTAGAACCACCCTAGGGCTAGAGGGATCGCCTCTGTCTGTAGAAGGGATTTACCTTCAAAACAAATTGGCGAATCCACTGGGGAATTTCCTTTGGCTTTGTCACTCTTTGAGGTCTTAGTCGTTTGACAAGTTTAATGGAACAACCATTTCCCTATTTGTTCCTATGTTTTTCATCAATTAAAATATTTAGTTTTTTCTTGAAGCGGTGAGTTTGGTCCTAGTTAGGAGAAATTCTTTGTTTCTTTTCTTTTCCATAAATCAACGCTTTTATTTGTCTAACAGTCACATCGATCGGTGCTAGTTTTTAGCTATACTATTGCGCCAATTGGATTTTAGTGCTACTTTCAACCCAAAAAGTCGCATTGATTCCCGTGTGTGTGAAAAATTAAGTTTTTTTCCCTAAGTTTTTCACCAGTGTGTCTTGCCCTTCCGTTCCTTTTCTCTATATGATTTACATTTTCTCCCCTTCACTCAAGTTGGTTTTATTGGCTCGTTCGCTTGGTTTTTGGTTGTTTTTTTCTTTCTGTTGGGACGTGCATCCTAACACCCTATGTTTTTCTAGGATTGTGCATCAATTTCCTGGTTGCATGCTTTGTGAGACATCTCCCTGCTGATAGAGTGAGTCTCCTTGCTTGGTGAGCCATCTCTAGTTGATTTCCTTTTGATTTTTGGCTGATTGAGTCATCAAGTCTCAAGTGTCTGTCTGAGTTCATTTGGTCTGCTAGTTCGCTTGTGAGCATAGATTACATTGCTCATTGTTCAGTTGAAAAGTATTCTTTATATGATTTCTTGATGTAAAAGGGAATGAATGCCTTGCTTTGAGCCCACGCTTTGAAAGTCCTCGTTGTTCTTGAACTCACATCTCTTGTGGCCTTTTGAGGAATTTCATTACAAAGTGTTCAAAACGAGATTGTATTCTTGATTTTTGGTTGCATCCTTTTGCATTAAGGAAATTTGCATTCATTTAGTTTTTGTCTCAAATTTTTCTTTTCGTTAAAATGCATTAAATCAAGTTGCATTGAAAAGTCATGTTTGAAATTTATCATTGAACTTAGATTACATTGTCTAATGATTGAAAACTAAAATTTGGATTAAGTGCATTCTCTTTCATTAAAAGCATGCATTAAGTAGTTTCTCATCTCATCGAAAAATGAATTGAATGCATGCTTATTTATTCAAAAGAAAAAAGGAAATTGTGCGTATATTACAATTGCATAGTTTTCAAAAAGAGAATTTTGCATAGATTACATTGCATAATTCACATCTTTGAATATTTTAGATTACTTTTGGATAGTGAAAGCCATCTAGTTAGGGAAAAGTTGCGTTTACAGTATTACTGTTTGTTGCATCATTGTTTGAGACCCTTCCCTTAACTAGATAACATTCATCAAATTGAAGGATTTATTTTCTCATATAGTTGCATATAGAAGTTTACGAATGACATCGGTAGGGCTTTGAAACCAAGACACAATTCAAGATCAAACATAAAATTCACTAAATTAACCTAAGGAAGCTTTGAAACTTAACACTCATGTTTAGTGTGTTCTAGGCTAGAGACGTGTTCTAACGTCTTAAAACCTAGCAGCTGTCATTCATAACGATCTCACATCAGATGATGCTAGCATGGAATTTTGCTCCCCGTACCGTCGTGTATATTAAGGAAGACCCCTGTAGGTTGCAATCCTTTATTCATAAGAAGTCGAGTCTGATGCCTTGTAATCGGGATACACCAAACACAAATTTGAGGAGATTGGATGTCGTACGTCAAGTCCTTATTCATTTCTCTTTCATTTGATCACCAAGGCGTACATTGTAGTTCAACATTACGTAGTAACCCTTTATGCCTAGAATACCTTGAGTAGTCATTTTTGATCTTTACTGGCTCTTTAAATTTGAAAATATCATCGAGCCGTTGTCCTTTTGAGCTCATTAAATCTGAAAGTGGCTAGAGTCACCTTTTTTCCTTTTCTCGACTCTTAAAACATGAAAAGGAAAATTTTTATTTCAATGTCTTAAAATTGGCTACCCAAGAAATATTCCTCATTAAATTTATATTCCTTAGTGATTCTTTAGGGTTGATTCCAATGGAAATATTTCTAGAGTTTACCAGTCAAGGGTTCCCCCATTATGGGAGTCATGGTCCTTTTCCTTCTTTTGGAAATGTTGATGCCCATTATATGGCAATGTTGTCCCTTCCTGGGTTAACTATTGGTTTACCCGTTTGGTTATTTTCGACCTCAGTGGTCCCAAGTTTCCCAACCTCTGTCCAACCATCTCCTGCACCTGAACCATGTCAACCCCATGTTGATCTTAAGTTTGACCCCTCACCTGCTTCTCCTATTTATTCACCTTGTTATTCCTCTTCACTTGGTGAAAGTCTAGATTCTAGTAACTGCGTGACTAAGAAGAAGAAGGAAAATAAGCTAGGGGGGAAAACAAAAACTATTGCTACTCGTGTAGCTAATATTGAGAAACCTCTAATTATGTCTAGTAGAGTCAAATTCCCTTGCAAGATATGTGAGGGTGACCACCTTCTTCGTGATTGCCCTGGTATTCCCAAGGTGCTAGAAGTGTGGTCTGTTGGCCCAATTCATCCTTCATCATCGAAATTTGGGCATCATGCTAATGATGAGCCTTCAATTAGAGATAATGAGACTCATAAGAAATAGGGTAAGATCAAATTTCCCTGTAGGTTGTGTGAAGGGAACCATTTCATTCACCTCTGTCCTTATATGGATAAAGCTTCTAAAGTGTTGGATACACTTTCGGCTTCTGAGTCCTATCTTCCCGTTGGTTACTGGAAGTTCTCCTCGAGTCCTCTGCTAGTTGATCAAGTCATTGATCGAGATGCATCTCCGGTCAATTCCTCTCTCTTTGAACGTCAGTCTACCGAGTCCATTTTCGACCAATCATTTGTTGAGAAAAAGGTCGACCTAATTCCACCTACAGTTCATCAGGTCTTTTCCATCAAGAATGGGCCTCATTCCCATCAGGTTCTATTTGTTTCCTCTGCTTCCCTGGGATGAGAGGGCGATCCTCTAGTTTCCATGATCCAAGAGGGTGATCCTCCTACTCCCGTCGCCACAGTCCAAGAAAGTGATCCTCATGCTCTCATTCTCAGATTCCACGACGATGGTATTTCTGCTCCTGTAACTCAAAGGGCCAATCCTCTTATTCCTATGGCACCACCTCCATGTAATTTGGTCGCTTCCTTTGATTGGAGTCGATTTATGGGATACCGTCTTCCTTTTTACGTGCCCTTTGAGATCACTGTGTAGGCTTACAATATGGTCATACCTGGCATGATTATTGATGAAGGTTTCTTGGTTAGTATTCTGTCCTCAACTACATGGCAAGCTTTCAGTTCTCCACAACTTGTGCTTGTTACTCAAAATTTGTTGGATTTTAACAAAGGAACCAGTCAACCGTTAGGGATCCTTCCAAAGTTACCTATTACTTTCAGAGGAAAGATTGTCTATATATATGTGATGTTTGTCCAAGGCCCCTTGGATTTTAACCTACTATTGGGGCGTGACTTAACTTATGTCATTGGAGCACTGGTCTCTTCTCTCTTTTGTGTGATCCGTTTTCCACATGAAGGTCGAATTGTGACCATTGATCTGCTTTCATTCATTGGTCCTAATTTGGTTGTCGGTCCACCATCATCCCTCAATGGTCCGTATGTTCCAGTGGTATTTTCCCCACCATAGGTCAATTATGTGATCGCCTATTCCATTTCCACATCCACTGATAATTTAGTCAGTGAGGTAGTACACAAAATACTGGGGGCATTGGATCCTAGTTTCATTAGGGGAATTTTGAGGTCTAAAATGGGCCTCCTAAGAAAAATGTACAACCAAAATATACTTTATAAGAGCCAATAGGATTCAAGATGATGATTTCAACCATGGGGGATGATTCACCATTTTTTAAGTAAAAGGGTAAAAAGATTAAAAAAATAATAAAATAATAAAACGATTTTTTCAACTAGTATTTTCAACTTATCTCCCAAAGCTTTTGATCAAATTTCGAGCGAGAGTACCATTGGATGGAAAATTTAATTCCTCATCCAAGGATTACCCATGTCGCATACTTTTGATGGATCTTACTACATGAAAAATGAGAAATACATGAAAAACTTGATTACAATCACGCTTTTCATGTATTTCTCATTTTTCGTGCAGTAGGATCTATCGAAAGTATGCGAAATGCGTACTCCTTGGATGAGGAATTAAATTTTGCATCCAACGAGTACTCTCGCTTAAAATTTGAGTAAAAATATTGGGAAGTAAGTTGAAAATACGAGTTGAAAAAGTAGTTTTTCAATTTTCCCTCTAAAATTTGATAATGTAATCAAATCTTATTTTATTATTTCCACTATTATTTTATAATTTCCTTAGGAGGCCAATTTTAGACCTCAAAATTCCCCTAATGCTATATTGTTCTTCTCCCATTAGATGAGAAACTCTTAGAAGCCATGACTTCTTATTCGTCATGATCATATCGTTGGAGCATAGTTCATTTTCTTATGTCAAGCTCTTTAAAAAATGAAACAAGCTTCTTTCAAAGTGTAGTTTGTTCTCTTGTGTCAAGCTCCTTAAAAAATGAAACAAGTTTCTTTCGGAGCATCGTTCCTTGTCTTGTGTCAAGCTTTTAAAAATAAAAAATAAAACAAGGTCTTCGGAGCATAGTTCATTTTCTTGTGTCAAGCTCCTTAAAAAATGAAACAACCTCTTTTGAGGATATTTCTTTTAATGTGTCAACCTTGTTAAAATTTTAAACAGGTTCCCTTTTCAATTTGAGTCTCTTATTAGATCTCGTAAGATCCTAGTAGAGTCTTTCACTTGATGTTGTAATTGAACCTTTACTCCATCCACCTATAAGTAACTAGAAGTATAATTTGGTGAATGCACTGAAGCTTGGGGGGCATGTACCTTGAATTGAGTCATCATGTTGGGGGAATGCAAACCAATTCTAAGCATATTTTTCCATGTTTTCAAGCTTGTGTAAAAATGAAACCAATTTCAAGCATAGTTTTCTAAAAAGTTTCAAGCTTTTGTAAAAATGAAACCAACATCAAGCAGAGTTTTGTGATTTCAAGCTTGTGTAAAAATGAAACCATTCTTATTTTACCTCTCATGATTGCCATTTTATCAGCCTGTCTTTCTAGATGAGCCTTGGTTTTCTGATTCCATTTTCACCATCTTCTTGGTCAATCATACGCCTTCGCTTGGTTGTTTTACCCTGATGCAGGAGCATCGAGAACCTAGCCAACAATGTGACGTCTTGGTCACATGTTGTGGCTAAATTAAAATAAAATAGACTTATGAATAGTATACTTTATTATTTTATTAAATTTGTTATTTATTTTTGGAGCATTGTTAGTTTGTTTTGAAATTAAATAAATATGGAATAAATTTAGCAATTGGTTTCTCTCCCTATGTGGATGTAGAGCCAACATAGGGATAAGCCTAAAAAATAGGAAGGTAGAAATTTATTGGGAAAATCTATTCTAAGAGAAAGCAGTTTTATTTCTCAAGTATAAATAGTTGGAGGATGGTAAGGGAACCTCAAGTTTTTTTGTGGATATGTAGATTCCAAATTTTTATGGGAAAATTTGATCAGTGGATTATTCATATCTAATAAAATGATCTTATGGATTAGTTTATTTCTGCAATTTTATTACACACACACACACACACACACACACACACACACACACACATATACGTGAGTGCAGGAGAATGACATGGGATTGAAGTTACGTCTGTGACGGGAGAGAGCGCCTTGATACGTACGAACACCACAATGTCTGGTTGAAGGATGGCGTTGATGGGCGTAGCTAAAGTCACAAGGAACCCATGGCCTTCTGGAAATATATACGTGAGTGCAGGAGAATGACACAGGATTGAAGTTACATCTGTGATGGGAGAGAGCGCCTTGATATGTATGAACGCCACGATGTCTGGTTGAAGGATGGCATTGATGGGCGTACTTAAAGTCACAAGGAACCCACGACCTTCTAGAACGCAAATGCATTGGTTGATGTTTTGAACTCGAATCCATGACAGTGATGATGTCAAAATACCAAAATCGATTTGCATGAGATTCTGCTATCGATACAAGGTTAAAATTCGAGACCACAGTGTGTGCGTGGAGGCTACGCAAGTCTAGTTGCATTGCAAAGGGTGATACTACATATGCCATAGGTTATAATTGAATAAACATTGATATTATATGTGTGTAGGTTAAATTATATATACAAAGGCAGAAATACAATCTGGCTTACGGTAGTTTAGAACTTTGTTGAGATATGGTTTGAGCCATGGTAATGTTAAAACATATACTTTGTCAACGTTGTATGCATGTGGTTGAGTCAAATGAATTACATGGATGTAACTATGAAGGTTGAAGCTGTTCTATATTTTTGATTTAAAATTCATGTTATTCAAATCCTATAATGGATTCAAATTTGTAAATGATCAATTTGTAAATGATATAGTTCAAGCGGGGTTTGAAAAAAAATACCATTTGGAAAGGAATAGATGGTATGTGGTCTTGAGACATTTACATCATTGTTTTGGGAAATAAGTGGACAATTTTACATTGATTAAAGTTTTGGAAATCTAGAAGCAAACTAGTTTCATAAGGAAAAGTGTGGGCCTTAGTAAAATTATACATTTTACTACAATAAATAGATTGGTAGGAATTGGGTGTTCTTTATTCCTACATCATTTTTGGTACCTGAGGTTTGTTAAGCTATTTTTGGAGCATTGCAGAGAATGCCGCCCAGAAGAGGAGCCGGGATAGGTCCAGGGAGACCTATAGCAAATAAAATTTTGCTAGATGAGATACGACATTTGCGCACGAGACTGGCTACAATGGAAACCACTTAGAGGAGAGAAACAGATGGTGGAATCGCCAGTGCCGATGAAGAAGAGACCACTGACGAAGAAGTGGAGGAGAAAATGAGGCAACCAAAGTCATGAAGATGCTTGAAAAGGTAAACAACCAACCAAAGGTAGAAGTACCTTTATATGATGTAAGTCTTAGTGTGGAAGTGCTAATGGACTGGATCAGTTCGTTGGATAAATACTTCGACTATGAAGATGTCGATGACAAGAAGAAAGTGAAGTTTGCAGCCACGAGATTGAAAGGCCATGTAGCCTTATGGTGGGACGAAATGCAGCTATCCAGGGAGCAAAAAGGGAAGCCCAAAATCAAGCAATGGGATAGGATGGTAAGTAAGCTAAAAGGTAAGTTTTTGCCAAAGGATTACTAATTAAATTTGTTTAGATAATTGAAAAAATTAAAACAGAAAGGGATGACAATCAAGGAATATACTGAAGAATTTTATAAGCTGAGTATTAGATCTGGCCATGTTGAAGATGATCTAGAAAAGGTGGCTAGATATATAAATGGTTTGAGATACAAAATACAGGATGAGATCAACTTATTAAATTTGAAGACGATTGAAGACGCTTATCAAGCAGCTTTGAGAGCCGAAGAAAAGATGTTGTGCAAAAAAAACTAGAGAAATGGAGGCAAGAGTCCGACAGAAGGAAAAGGAACATTTAAATACAGATTTTAACACTCTCAGAATGAGGTAGGGAGTGCGAGCACTAAATCACTGCAAAGAGGAGATTATGGCCGCGGAAGGTTTGTGCCTAGAGGCAGAGGCCGAGGAAGAGATGTACGGTGCTATGCATGTGGGGAATGGGGACATATGCAATGGGATTGCCCTCATTAGAAGTCAGTAAACCCACGTAATGTAAATGTTGCTAAATCTAAGGAGGATATTCCTCAACCTGAAGCCAAAGAAGAACCACCATAAGCTAGAGAATCCTTGTTACTAAAGAGGGTATTGCTTAAAGAAGCTAAGGAGACCAAAGAACCTACTCAAAGCAAAAATCTATTCCGAACTGTATGTAAGTCAAGGGGCAAGTGTTGCAAATTGGTAATTGATAGCGGTAGTAATGATAACCTTGTTTCTACAGAAATGGTAGACAAGTTGAAGTTGGAAAGAAAATTACACCCCACTCCTTATAAAGTATCATGGCTTCAGAAAGGCCATCAAATTATTGTAACTAAACAATGTAAATTTGACTTTCAGATTGGTACTTATATGGATATTATTTTAAGTGATATAATGCCGATGGATGTATGTCACATATTGCTTGGTAGACCTTGGCAGTTTGAACGAAAAGCCATACATGATGGCAAAAGAAACACTTATACTCTTGATAAAGATGGGAAAAATCATATATTTCTACCATTGAAAGCTAAAGCTAATGAGGAAACACCTCGAAACAAAATTATGTTGATGAGTGGGAAGACTCTGTTGTAGGAAGTTGAGAAGGGCGAGGAAATGCATTTTTATATTGTTGGGAGACCCAAGGTAATTTTAACTTCTACAAATTTATAAGATTTACTTGAAGAAATTTGAAATTTGTTGAATGATGTTGTTTATGATGTTGTGGATGAGTTTCCAAATGAGTTACCGCACGTCAAGAGTATTATTCACCACATTGACTTAATACCTGGACCCAATTTTCCGAATAAAGTGGCCTATAGGTTAACACCGCAGGAAAATGCCGAAATTGGAAGGCAAGTCCAGGAGCTGCTGGATAAAGGGTTAATCAGAGAGAGTCTCAGTCCATGTGCAGTACCAACAACTCAGTCCAAAGAAAGGAGGTGAATGGTGTATGTGCACATATTCTAGAGCTATAAATAGAATCACCATCAGGTATCGTTTCCCTTTACCACAAATGGATGATTTAATTGATTATTTGAGTGGGTCGAATTATTTTTCTAAGATAGACTTGAAGAGTGGGTATCATCAGATAAGAATGAGATAAGGGGATGAATGGAAAACTACATTCAAAACAAATAATGGTTTGTATGAATGGTTAGTAATGCCCTTTGGACTTACTAACGCACCTAGTACTATCATGAGATTGATGAATGATTTTTTGAAGGAGTACATAGGTAAATTTGTGATTATTTACCTCGATAATATACTTATCTTCAATCAAAATAAGGAAGAGCATCTAGAACACCATAAATTAGTTCTAAGAACTTTGCAAAAAGAGAAATTGTTAATAAATCTGAAGAAGTGCAGATTTATGAAGGAAGAACTAATTTATTTAGGGTTTGTAGTCTCTAAGGAAGGGATGAAAATGGATCCAGAGAAAATCCAGGGAATTGTAAATTGGCCAACTCCTAGAAACACATTTGAAGTAAGAAGCTTCCATGGTTTGGCAAGTTTTTACCGCAAATTTATTTCGAAGTTTTAGTCAAATTTGTGCACCCATCATTGAAACAATCAAAGAAATTAAAAAACCATTCAAATGGATAGAAGCAACAGACCAAAACTTTAAATTATTAAAGAGGAAGATTACTAAGAAACTAGTCTTGGCTTTACCAAATTTTGAGAAAGTTTTTCAAGTTGAAACTAATGCTAGTGGAATTTCAATTAGAGCAGTTCTAAAATAGGAACAAAAACCCATAGCATACTTTAGCGAAAAACTAAATGAAGCTAAATAGGAATATTCATCATATGACAAAGAATTTTATGCTGTCGTATAGGCCTTAAAGAAGTGGAGACATTATTTATTACCAAAGGAGTTTGTGTTATATTCTGACATTCACGCATTACAGTTTATAGAAAATCAACAAAAATTGAATCAAAAACATGCTAAATGGGTAGAATATTTACAAAGATTCACTTTTTTAATCAAACATACAAGTGGGAAATCGAACAAATTTGTTGATGCCTTAAGTAGGGTGAATTTGATTATGCAAGAATTGCATGTTAGTGTTGCGGGATTTTAAGGAATGGTTGACATGTATAAATATGATTCTGAGTTTAAAGATATTTATGCAGTAGTAGAAAATCCAGCAGTCCATAACAGAAGCCAGTGGTTGGATTATTCAATCCAAGGGGGATTACTATTCAAAAGTAACAAGTTGTGTATTCCAAATTGTTCTATGAGGGAAAACATAATTGAGGAGAAGCACAGTGGAGGTCCGTCCGAAAATCTTGGACAAGACAAAAATTTCGCTCAGGTAAATACTTTTTATTACTGGCCAAAGATGCAAAATGATGTTAAACTGTTTGTGGAAAAATGCAGGATTTGTCAGCATGAGAAGGGGAAAAGTAAAATATAGGATTGTATCAACCATTACCAATACCCAACCTACCATGGGATGTAGTTAGTATGGATTTTGTTTTGGGTTTACCAAAAACTCAAAGGGGAAATGATTCCATTTATGTTGTAGTGGATAGATTTTAAAAAATGGCCCATTTTATTGCATGCAAGAAAACAAGTGATGCAACACATATTGCTAATATTTTTTTTTCAGAAGTTGTAAGATTACATGGATTTCCTGTAAGCGTTATGTCTGACAGGGATACCAAGTTTGTGGGACATTTTTGGAGAAATCTATGGAAGAAACTAGGTACCAACCTTAGTTTCAGTTTAGCATATCATCCTCAAACGGATGGCCAGACCGAGGTCGTGAATAGCAGTATGGGAAACATATTGAGAAGTCTGGTGTATAACAATCCTAAACAGTGGGATTTAGCCCTTGCTCAGGCTAAGTTTGCTTATAACAACACTCTGAATCGAAGTAGTGGCATGAGTCCGTTCCAAATTGTTTTTGGAATGCATCCAAGGGGTGTGTATGAAATCAGAGACCTAGGAAAGCAAGAGGGACAAAGCGCAAAGGCTAAAGAATTTGCAGAACAGATGTAGGGACCACAAGAAGATGTCAAAAAAAGGTTACAGGAAAGCAATACCAAATAGAAGCAAAGAGAAGATATGAAAATGCGACAAAATGAATTTCAAGTAGGTGATTTAGTTATAGTGTATTTAAGAAAATAAATATTTCCTGTTAAGACTTATAATAAATTCAAACTCAAGAAGATAGGGGCATGTAAAATTGTAATGAAATTTTCTTCAAATGCATATGACGTTAATTTGCCAGCAGGAATCAAAGTATCGCCTATATTCAATATTGCAGATCTATATCTATACCGCGAACTAGATGAAGAACCACAAGGGGACACTACAGAAGAAGGAAGCCCAACAATAAATTGGGAAGAACATATGCCTACAGCAGAAAAGAGGGAAGTGGAAGCCATTCTAGAAAAGAGAGTGTCAAAGAAAACTAGGAGCCAAACTTATTATCAATATTTGGTCAAGTGGAAAGGACAGACAGTGGAAGACACTAGTTGGATGACTGCAGCAGAACTACAAATATTGGGGATCAACTCCAAAGTACTACAAGATCAATTTTCTTCCCCAGGAGTTTGATGCAGGAGCATCGAGAACCTAGCTAGAAATGTGACATCTTGGTCACATGTTGTGGCTAAATTAAAATAAAATAGACTTAGGAATAGTATAATTTATTATTTTATTAAATTTGTTATTTATTTTTGGAGCATTGTTAGTTTGTTTTGAAATTAAATAAACATGGAATAAATTTAGCAATTGGTTTCTCTCCCTGCGTGGATGTAGAGCCAACATAGGGATAAGCCTAAAAAATAGGAAGGTAGAAATTTATTTAGAAAATCTATTCTAAGAGAAATAAATTTCATTTCTCATGTATAAATAGTTGGAGGATGGTAAGGAAACCTCAACGTTTTTTTGTAGATATGTAGATTCCAAATTTTTATGGGAAAATTTGATCAGTAGATTATTCATATCTAATAAAATGATCTTATGGATTAGTTTACTTCTGCAATTTTACTATATATATATATATATATTGATGGAATACATGAGTGTAGGAGATTGACACGGGATTGAAGTTACATCTGTGACAGGAGAGAGCGCCTTGATATGTATGAATGCCACGATGTTTGGTTGAAGGATGGTCTTGACAGGCGTAGCTGAAGTCATAACGAACCCATGGCCTTCTGGAATGAAAATGCATTGGTTGATGTTCAGAACTCGAATCCATGACAGTGATGATGTCAAAATACCAGAATCGATTTGCATGAGATTCTGCTATCGATACAAGGTTAAAATTTGAAACCATAGTGCGTGCATGGAGGCTACGCAAGTCTGGTTGCGTTGCAAAGGGTGATACTACATATGCCGCAGGTTATAATTGAATAAACGTTGATATTATATGTGTGCAGGTTAAATTATATATACGAAGGTAGAAATACAATCTGGTTTACGGTGGTTTCGAACTTTGTTGAGATATGGTTTGAGCCATGGTAACATTAAAACATATACTTTGTCAACGCTATATGCATGTGGTCGAGTCAAATGAATTACATGGATGTAACTATGAAGGTTGAAGCTATTCTATATTTTTTATTTAAAATTCATGTTATTCAAATCCTTTAATGGATTCAAATTTGTAAATGATCAATTTGTAAATGATATAGTTCAAGAGGGGTTCGAAAACAAATACCATTTGGAAAGGAATAGATGGCATGTGGTCTCGAGACTTTTACATCATCGTGTTGGGAAATAAGTGGACAATTTTACATTGATTAAAGTTGTGGAAATCTAGAAGAAAACTAGTTTCATAGGGAAAAGTGTGGGCCTTAGTATAATTATACATTTTACTACAATAAATAGATTGGTAGGAATTGGTTGTTCTTTATTCCTACATCATACCCATTACTGAGGAATAGCTAAAATGAGTGGTCTTGTTAGCCAACCTCTTGACCTTTACTTGTTCTGAGTAGTTCCACCATCACCGGAACCAATTTCTACCCTTAATGCCAATCGTTCCTCCAGGAGGAGTCAACTTTGGGCTCTTTCTGACTCTCAAAACATGAAAATATTTCCGAGCTCTTTTCATTTTGAACTCGTTAAAGGCCGTGAAAATTTTTTTACCCATTATACGTTTACCCCTTTTTCGGGTTGGGATAAACTATTTACAAAAAAGGAATACCTTAGACAATCGCGATTAAGAGGTTATCTCATATTTTGTTTTCTACATTTACGGGTATGAGGGAATATTTACGAAAAGGGCATTTTGGAATTTTATTTTTGTCTCTTTTAAAACTCTCTAAATATGAAAAGACGTCAAGTTTTTCCTTTTTCGGGATCATTAAAATTTTATGACATTGGGTCCATCATCATGACGATTACTGAGTTCCTCCTTCCTAGGGCTCGTAAAATGTACTAGGATGGATTTTTCTGAAGGAAAAAATTATACGACAAGAATATGATATCCTCTTCAAGCTTGTGTAAAAATAAAGAGGTACCCACTGTAAATGGTGGGTGAAAGTGGAAGTTATTCATTAGTTGTGTCGGCAGTGTGTCACTCTTGAACATGACACTTATATGCAGTTCATATCAGGTTGGGATATCTTCACTTTGTCACTTTGCCTCCATGGGTTAGGGAAATCCATTTGCCTCTCATTCGATTACCAATATTGTCAACATGAACTCTAATCCTATTTGAGTCAAATGCTACCAAAATTCTAGAGTTGTGTCACCGATATGTTCAAGAGAAAATTATTCTGCAGTTTGTACATTCCCTGTTCTCTGTTTCAGTCTTGATTAACACTCATATTACATTCTTTGTTTGATGTCAATGATGTGGGATTCATTATGACCCTCCTTCAACGGATTTCTTCCTATCTACTTCAGATCGTTATCCGGGATGTCGATCTAGAGACTCCTTTCTGGTACATTAGAGCTTGCATGCCCTAATGGCAAGTTCTTTGCATTCGACAACAGGTTCACATCACTGGCCTTCGATTCGCTGATTTCACGGGTGTTCGACTTTAGTTCCTTAATCATATTCGGTGGATTGTGCTAGTAGTACCTTGTTGACCATTCTCATCATTGGTGGTTTCTGTCACATCTGTTAACAGTTTACATCATTGACTGGTAATCAGGCGATTTTCCTGCATGTTCAACTTCAACTCATTTATTCACATGCTTGAAATTGTACTTGATTGGGTCGTGATGGAGCGCAAGACCCTATATTTTATTCTCTAGAGTCCAGGTTGTGAGGAGATATGATTTTTCCATGATTGGATACATGTTTCTTTTAGATGGATGGCTGTGACCATACCATGAATCTATATGTGATCCTTCTCAGATGGATGGTTACAACCATACCATGGTCTCTTTTATGGATGGCTACATCCATACATTGATTCATTTATTTTCATCAGAGATTCCAGTTATATATATGTATATATTCTTGAGTTGCATGTCTCCAGATGGTAGCGTTTGGTTTCTTACACGTACTCATAAATAATTTCACGCCTCACTCGTGTTCGGACTTCATACTTTAGGGGGTATCTGTTACACAACAATTTGTCATTGTCCCTGTACTCCCTATTCCTTGATCCTAGAGGAAACATACAATGACCCTTTTGTACTTTCCAAACGTGGGATACATACCCTTAAACCACACTTTGTATGCCAATTCATCTCCCTTTACAAATTTTCTGGAAGATCCCTATAAAAACCCAGTTTTCAAGGTCGATGCTTTGTCTCAGTGTCTGATCCACGCCGATAGTAGAGATTTTCACTGAGACCCGCACTGATCGGTGCTCTCTCTTAATGTCAGACCCGCGTTGATCCTATTTTGGAAAGCTTTTTAAATAGAAACTAATTTTCCATGACTAGAAGCTTTGCGAGGCGGAGAGATGGAAGTTTGTTTTGAGGATATGGCCAAGGAATTCCCCTTTGGGCTTCTTGTTCCCATAAAATAGGAACTACTCCAAAGGATAAGCTTTTCTTCCATTATTTGAGGGCCCATATCCTCCTCCTCCATTGACATATAAGGAAACCTCTTTCACCTCTGTTTTCTTAGTTAGAAGCAACAAT